>OY757023.1:65678896-65846396 GCA_963580285.1 Lucinisca nassula
AAATGGAATCTTCCTCCCTATATATAAATTTGTTTGGAAAATGACTGAACTTTTTGCAAACAGTGGAGGCCCTGATCAGACGCCGCGTTCTGTAGGGGTTTCTGGTACGAAATGGGTTAAATATAAACATCAGTATGGATTGAAACTACATTGCGACACGGAACCTAACAACGTTTAGAAATGTAGATGCCAAACCTTTCAATTCCGAATGATCTAAATGCATTTTACTGTTCGAGAGGATTAACTTCTATGTTGATTATTAGCCTTTTGATACTCTTTATAATAGTATTCATGTTGGCCAACATAAATACTATTTTTAAAAGGTTTTAAACGTATTTACACTCTGCATCCCTCCCCTGTTCAGAACTTCCGTGTCTGGGATCCTGTCTTGCACTTAATCTTTAAGAGTTTTCTAAGATATCTTGTATGGGCGACACTCAGTCTATTGGCGTGCCGTTGGTAAATTGTCCATGTTTCACATGCATACAATATTGTTTACAGCACCACTGCCCTGTTGACTATCAAAATAAAAGTAAAGGCAATGATACAATTAACCAACAGCTCCCTGCAGTGACACCAAAGGGAAAGAAACACAAACATGAAATAACTAGACCCTTATGGAAACATCAATAGCGGAAAGCCAACAGGACAGTTTCTTTTCCACAAAATGGCCAACTGGCTATCCAAAACAAAATATTATAAGCGAAACACACCCTCAAAGACAAATCATAACAAAAATGAACCGCAACAGAAGAACTGCCTTGGAACGGCCAGTCAAACGCATTCCACCGGCGCGGGGGGGGGGGGGGGGGGGTAGGTGTAAATAGATTTTACGCAGTTGCAATCCTTGCCCTTAAGTCCGTCGCGATTTAAACAAATAATTTGTTCAGTCTGCATGAAGGCCTCATTAGTGCAATATCTTCGATAACACAAAAAACAACCACAGAGATGAACAACGGTGAGGACTCGACAGCAAACCGCTTAGAAGGACTAAATAGAAGTGGAGGCAATAATCAGAAATCGATACAAATAGCCCATAGCTCCCATCAGGGAAAGACCCACAAACATGAAACAACAGACCCTAATAGAAACATTAATAGCGGAAAGCCAAAAGGACAGTTCCTTTCTCACAAAATGGCCAATGGGATATCCAAAATAAGATAACATAAGCGACACAAACACCCAAAGACAAACCATAACAATAATAAACCGCGACAGAAGAACCGCATTGGGACGGTCAGCGGAAACGAATTCCACTGGGGGGCTTAAATCGATTTTACGAGGCCATAATCCCCGCCCTTCCGTCGCGATTAGGACAAATAATTTATTCAGTCCGCATGAAGACCTCCTGGCGCATCATCGCAACATCTCCGTGAACACAAAAATCACACAACCACAGAGATGAAACAACGGTGAGGACTCGACAGCAAGAAACCACCGAAATGCTGGAGCAAAAGAAAAACAACAGTTAGACTCCGAATGGCCCGACCAGAGACAGAGCATCAGGTACCAACCAACATAAGCCTTTATGCTGGAACCGTCAGAGAATCTTAAGCCTGACCCACCAGCATGCAATTAAAGAGGGAAGCAAATTTGTCAACCGTGATTTGGTTAACTACCATGCATGCAGTCTGTCGTATAACATTTGTACCCAATCTTTTTATATCGAAGAAATATTTCACGAAATTGGGTGCTGAGGTCATTGCGGTTATATATTTTTCTGAGTTTATATACTAAGTCACCATAAAATTCGGGCTCCGATAGACCGTGCTGCAGAAGAGATTTAAGTCCAAAATTGAATTTTGAAATTAAATCAGAATTACGCCTATAAAAGTTTGAAAAGGCTTTGCGTAGTTTATGGTATCAATAACTCTGATTAAGCAGTTTAACCGTTAACAATTTATAACGAGTGTTGAAGTCTGTTACATGACTACACAGTCTGGCAAATCGAATTAATTGCGAAATATAAACGCCATAGGATGGCGCCCAGGCAAAGTGGTGTTAGTCTGACCGTCCAATGCATATAAGCCTTTTGGTTTCATTGGGTGGCAGGGCTTGAGATGTTATTTCATCTCTGTTTCGGGTAATAGTCCAACAAAATTGGAAGCAATGCCTCCAAAACTACCTAAATAATGTTGACGGGGACGTTAAACCTCAATTCAAACGAAACAAACAAAACGCAGGATGAAAATCAACCCACCAGAGCTGTCAGTGCTTGATTTTAAAATGGTTAGCATGATGGGATGCAAGTTCTGCAACGGAAGGTCAGGTGAATTTGCTCCGGGTACTCTGGCTTCGCCCACCGCTGATTAACAGTCGCCTCGAAATAAGTTAAATAATTTATCTTGAAAGGGCCGTAAAACCAAAACCCCCAACAAATTAATGATAATATGATGTTGGGATTTCCTATAAGATTTGATGCAAAAACCAGTGCTTCAGCTGAAGTGCACGACCCGCCGGATGCTTTTAGTTTTATTAGTGTTACCATAATTGGGTATGGCGGCCATGTTGGTCATGTGACCTGGACCTAAAACGGTTCCCCCAATAAATGCGCCTTATCGTAAGGAGCAAAAATATATCTTATACTTTAGTACTGTATTCTGAATCGTTTGCAGGATAAAATGCATTCTCACATTTGCCAATACAAAAGCATGTGGGTCAAAGTTTGACCTAGGCACAAAGAAGATCAAGGTTCACCCAGAGTCACCATTTTAGCAATTTTTTATGGGCCTACGTCCCAGATGCCATTTATCAAGTTTCGTGGAAATCTGCCCAGTGGTTCTGGAGAAGACTATTTTTGAAGGGTTTTTACCATATATGGCTTGGCGGCCATTTTGGTCATGTGACCTGGACCCCATAGCAAATTTTGGTTTCCCCCATCCCATAGAGGCTCCATATGAAATTTGACTTCAATCGACCCAACGGTTTCCGAGGAGAAGCAGTTCGAAAATTTTCACATTTTTCGCCTCTGCGAGGCTATACTAAATGGAATGTAATATTTCGCAAGTTCTTTGGTTAGACCTGATTGATATCTATCAGTATGCCAAAAATTGTTTAAATATTCCAAGCGGTTAAGTCACTATCACCAATTTACACAAATGGGTTACGGACGGACAGACCATATATGGCTTGACCCATTGAGCAAATTTTGGTTAGCCCCATCCCATAGAGGCTCCATATGAAAGTTGACTTCAATCGGCCAAACGGTTTCCGAATAGAAGCAGTTCGAAAATTTTCACATTTTCGCCTCGGCGAGGCTATACTTAAAGGAATGTAATATTTCGCAAGTTCATTGGTTAGATCTTATTGATATCTATCAGTATGCCAAAAATTGTTTAAATATTCCAAGCGGTTAAGTCACTATCACCAATTTTCACAAACGGGTTACGGATTTTTCGCCTCGGCGAGGCTATCCTAAATGGAATGTAATATTTTGCAAGTTCATTGGTTAGGTCTCATTGATATCTATCAGTATGCCAAAAATTGTTTAAATATTCCAAGCGGTTAAGTCACTCTCACCAATTTTCACAAACGGGTTACGGACGGACAGACAGACAGCCCATATATTGCTTGGCGGCCATTTTGGTCATGACCTGGACCCCATAGCAAATTTTGGTTTCCCCCATCCCATAGAGGCTCCATATGAAATTTGACTTCAATCGGTCCAACGGTTTCCGAGGAGAAGCAGTTCGAAAATTTTCACATTTTTCGCCCCTGCGAGGTTATACTAAATGGAATGTAATATTTCGCAAGTTCATTGGTTAGATCCCATTGATATCTATCAGTATGCCAAAAATTGTTTAAATATTCCAAGCGGTTAAGTCACTATCACCAATTTTCACAAACGGGTTACGGACGGACAGACAGACTGACAGAATGACCGATTGACCGAATGACAGAATGACACGGTGATTTTAGGGCACTCTTAGAAAATCAACCGACTTCAGTCGGTCGCTTTTTCTGCGGGTCGTGCAATTATATAAACAACCACTTGGTTGTCTGATGGGATGAGTTCAAGCTCTGTACATCTTGTTGCACAGTAAACAGTCACGCAATTATAGACTGAATACAGACTTCACAAAATATTTATCTTTGACTGGTTCACATAAATGCTTTACAAGTGTATGCTCTATCTTAAACGCGTGTTTTAGCCCCCGCCCATCGGGGCTTGAAGAAATAAATTGGCTGCATGATGCTTCCATGCAGAGCTCAATCCGACCGCACACGAGTACTGTTAAGCCACTAAGAGGATCTAAAATAGAAGTATAGGAGGCAATGATAAGTAAAGCCAATGCTAAGCCTGCCCGGGACAAGCGGTGGGAGTCGGGCCGTCCATGCTTATAAAGCCTCTTGGTTTCATTGGGCGACAGGGCTTGAGATGACATTTCATCTCAACGTCGGGTAAAAGTCCCACAAAATTGGAAGCAACGTCTCCAAAATGACCTATATTCTGTTGACGGGAAATATAAAGTTTAATGTTTAACTTAAACATTAAATCAAACAAACAACACACGCGTGTTTATTTTATAATTATTTTTAAGCTCGCCAAAGGCATGTTTCATGAATTCTACATGAAAGTCCACTTGTATGAAATCCTCTGTCTATCTGTAATATTTTATCCTTGCAGGCTTACAGACATTGGGTCCAAAAACAAGGAAAAGAAGAACCGAAACTACCTGGTCTTGATCTGACACATAATCAGCTTTTCTTTGTCAGTTTTGCTCAGGTATATTTTTAATAATTTTTGAATACCAGAGTCTGACATCTTCGCTGGCATTTGAGCTAGCGCACAACAAAACCCACGTTTAGGCTAGTACGACATGTGAAGTCTCAGATCAGCCAGCACATTCACACAGTCTGATCAGAGCATTCGCTGATTGCATATACCTTCTTCATCCTGCGGCCTACTCAAAGAGAGATACACGGCATATCCTGTGCTATCTTAACAATGAAAAGTAGAAGTAAAACAAAGATCAGGAATCGATACAATTAACTTACTCCACCCATCAAAGACACCAAAGGGAAAGAAACACAAACATTAAGCGACCAGACCATAATGGAAACCTAAACAAAGGAAGGCCATAAGGACAGTTACTTTCCCACAAAATGGCCATTTGGCCATCCAAAATAAAAAGACACAAGTGATACACACAGTAAGTAACAAACAACAACATAAATAAATCGCCACAGAAGAACCGCCTTGGAACGGTCAGTGGAAAGATTTCCACTGGGGGGCTAAAATCGATTTTACGTGGCCACAATCCTCGCCATTACTTCCATCGCGATTTAGACAAATAATTTGTTCAGTCCGCATGAAGGCCTCCTAACTCATCAGTGCAACATCTCCGTGAACACAAATAATCAAAGAACCACAGAGGTGAGACATGTTGAGGAGTCGACAGCAAGAAACCACTGAAATGCTGGAGCAAAAGAAAACCAACAGTTAGACTCCGATGGGCCCAACCAGAGACAGAGCATCAGGCACCAACCAACATTACCTTGAATTAGATCTCTCTAATTCTCAATAAGCCTTTACGTTGGAACCGTCATAGAATCTGAGGCCTGACCCACCGGCGTGCAATTAAAGAGGGAAGCAAAGTTGCCAACCGTGATTGGGTTAATTACCATGCATGCAGTCTGTCGTATAATATCCATGTTGTACCCAATCTTTTTATATCGAAGAATGATTTTACGAAATTGGGTGCTAAAGTCATTGCAGTTATATATTTTTCTGAGTTTTTTTATATACTAAGTCACCATAAAATTCGGGTTCCGATAGACCTTGTTGCAGAAGAGATTTAAGTCCAATATTGAATTTTGAAATTAAATCAGAATGGCGTCTATAAAATTTTGAAAAGGCTTTGCGTAGTTTATGGTACCGATAACCCTGATGAAGAAGTTTAGTCTTTAATAATTTATTACGAGAGTTGAAGTCAGTTACATGATTACACACTCTAGCAAATCGAATTAATTGCGAAATATAAACGCCATAGGATGGCGCACGAGGAACATCACCATCCAAAAAAGGCAAATTTACAATCTCAAAATCAAAGTCATCGCGTTTATCATAAATTTTGCACGAAACAAACCCATCTACAATAGATAGATGTAAATCCAAAAACGGGGCCTCAGTCAGTAGAATTTGCTTTATTTAACTGAAGTTCTGGGGGGTAAATCTGACTGATCATACCATCGAAATAGGTATTATCAATATTTAATAAATTATCTAAATATCTAGAAGTGGAGCTAAAAGCTGCTGATCAGGCTGCTTGGATGCGCAGGCTCATCTGAATCATCAGCAAATTGTAAATGCAGGTTTCATTATGACATGGCTAATGTATGTCTTTTGTTTCGTTGGGTTGGTTGTTATTTTAGCTAAACAACGAAGTCAACACTATTTAGGTCATGTCGAGTCTTATCTTGAGCCCACTTTTCCCTATATGTATAGGCTCAAACAGTATAAGTTATTTCATGACCGTTTAGCGGATAGTCACATTTATGGGCGTTTTACTGACAGACAGCTGGAACAAATAACAAACCTAGGTCAAGCGTCTGCCCACTTCATTCTGAAGACAATTCTGAAGGTAGAGAAGATGCGTGCTTGCTGGATCCCCCATTTTCTCACCAGTGAACAGTAAATTTCGAGGGTGCAAATGCAACAGCAACTGCTGAAGTACTTAAATATCAGAAAAAGATGTTTGATAGTCTCATAACTGGTGATGAGAGTCCATTTTTAGCTCACCTGTCACGTAGTGACAAGGTGAGCTTTTGTGATCACTTTTTGTCCGTTGTCCGTCGTGCGTGCGTGCGTCCGTGCGTCCGTAAACAATTTCAAATAAGTATATCTCTATTACCCCATGGTCAATCTTGATCAAATTTCATGAGAAGCATCATCAGGTAGGGGGAAAGGCTGCATAAGGTTTTTGGGCTGATCAGATTGGAATTCTGGTTGCCATGGCAACATATAGCTCCCATAGACTTACAACGGGAAAAAAAATAAAATATCTTCTTCTCTCAAACCACAGGCCCAGAGCTTAGATATTTAGCATGTATGAACGGCCAGTGCTCACCTACATAATTCCTGCCAATCATGCCCCTGGGGTCCAAATTGGCCACGCCCCGGGGCCCTTCGCTCCGATAGACTCGTAATGGAACAAAAAGCTTCAAAAATCTTCTTCTCGGAAACCACAAGGCCCAGAGCTTAGATATTTAGCATGTAGCAACGGTAAGTGGTCACCTACATAATTCCTGCCAATCATGCCCCTGGGATACAAATGGGCCACGCCCCGGGGCCCTTTAGCTCCTATAGACTCATAATGAAAAAAAGGTTCAAAAATCTTCTTCTCTGAAACCACAGGGCCCAGATCTGAGATATTTGGATGTAGCAACGGCAAGTGGTCACCTACATAATTCCTGCCAATCATGCCCCTGGGGTCCAAATTGGCCACATCCCGGGGCCCCTTAGCTCCCATAGACTCATAATGGAAAAAAGCTTCAAAAATTTTCTTCTCTGAAACCACAGGGCCCAGAGCTTAGATATTTAGCATGTAGCAACGGCCAGTGGTCACCTACATAATTCCTGCAAATCATGCCCCTGGGTTCCAAATGGGCGACGCCCCGGGCCCCTTCGCTCCCATAAACTCATATTGGAACAAAAAGCTTCAAAATTCTTCTTCTCGGAAACCACAGGGCCCAGAGCTTAGATATTTAGCATGTAGCAACGGCAAGTGGTCACCTAGATAATTATTGCCAATCATCCCCTGGGGTCCAAACGGGCCACACCCCAGGCAGGGCCCTTTAGCTCCTATAGACTCATAATGGAAAAAAGCTTCAAAAATCTTCTTCTCTGAAACCACAGGGCCCAGAGTTTAGATATTTAGCTTGTAGCAATGGCAATTGGTCACCTACATAATTCCTGCCAATCATGCCCCTGGGTTCCAAAGGGGCCATGCGCCGGGGCCCCTTTGCTCCCATAGATTCATAATGGAAAAAAGCTTAAAAAATCTTCTTCTCTGAATCCACAGCGCCCAGAGCTTAGGTATTTAGCACGTAGCAATGGCAAGTGGTCACCTACATAATTCCTGCCAAACATGCCCCTTGGGTCCAAAAGGGCCACGCCCCGGGGCCCCTTAGCTCCTATAGACTCATAATGGATAAAAAAGCTTAAAAAATCTTCTTCTCTGAAACCACAGGGCCCAGAGCTGAGACATTTAGCATGTAGCAATGGCAAGTGGTCACCTACATAAATCCTGCCAATCATACCCGTGGGGTCCAAATGGGCCACGCCCCAGGGCCCCTTAGCTCCCATAGACTCATAATGGAAAAAGATTAAAAAATCTTCTTCTCTGAAACCACAGGGCCCAGAGCTGAGGTATTTGGCATGTAGCAACGGCAAGTGGTCACCTACATAAATCCTGCCAATCATGCCCCTAGGGTCCAAATGGGCCACGCCCCGGGGCCCCTTAGCTCACATAGACTCATAATGGAAAAAAGGTTCAAAAATCTTCTTCTCTGAAACCACAGGGCCCTGAGTTAAGATATTTAGCATGTAGCAACGGCAATTGGTCACCTACATAATTCCTGCCAATCATGCCCCTGGGTTCCAAATGGGCCAAGCGCTGGGGCCCCTTTGCTCCCACAGACTCATAATGGAAAAAAGCTTTAAAAAATCTTCTTCTCTGAAACCACAGCGCCCAGAGCTTAGATATTTAGCAGGTAGCAATGGCAAGTGGTCACCTACATAATTTCTGCCAATCATGCCCCTGGCTTCCAAAAGGGCCACGCCCCGGGGCCCCTTAGCTCCTATAGACTCATAATGGAAAAAAACTTCAAAAATCTTCTTCTCTGAAACCACAGGACCCAGAGCTTAGATATTTAGCATGTAGCAATGGCAAGAAGTCACCTACATAAATCCTGCCAATCATGCCAGTGGGGTCCAAATTGGGCACGCCCCGGGGCCCCTTAGCTCCCATAGACTCATAATGGAAAAAAGCTTCAAAAATCTTCTTCTCTGAAACCACAGGGCCCAGAGCTTAGATATTTACCACGTAGCAATGACAAGTGGTCACCTACATAAATCCTGCCAATCATGCACCTGGGGTCCAAATGGGCCACACCCTGGGACTCCCATAGACTCATAATCGAAAAAAAAAATTCAAAAATCTTCTTCTCTGAAACCACAGGGCCCAGAGCTTAGATATTTAGCATGTAGCAACGACAAGTGGTCACCTACATTTTTCCTGCTAATCATGCCCCTGGGGTCCAAATGGGCCACGCCCCGTGGCCCCTTAGCTCCCATAGACTCATAATGTAAAAAGGCTTCAAAAATCTTCTTCTCAGAAACTGTGAAGCACAGAACTTAGATATTTGGTATCTAGCAACATAAAATAGCCAGCTACATAAATCCTGCTAACCCTGCCCCTGGGGTCAAAATTGGCCACGCCCGAGCTTATCACCTCCAATAGACTTATAATGGAAAAAGACTTAAAAAAATCTTCTTCTATGAAACCATAAGGCCCAGAGCTTAGACTTTTAGTATGTAGCAACGTTAAGTGGCCACCTACATAAATCCTGCCAGTTATGCCCCTGGGATCCAAATTGGCCCCACCCCAGGGTTCTTTAGCTTCCATAGACTTACAATTGGAGAAACTTCAAAAATCTTCTTCTCTGAAACCACAGGGCCCTTATAATGAAAACAAAAACAAACAAAAGAAAAAAAACAACTTAAAATGGGGAAAAAAATCTTCAAAAATCTTCTTCTCTGAAACCATAAGTCCCAGAGCTTAGGTATATAGCATGTAGCAATGTCAAGTGGTCGCCTACATGAATCCTGCCAATCATGCCCCTGGGGTCCAAATCCTGTGGCCCCTTAACTCCAACAAACTTACAATGGCAAAAAAGCTTCAAACATCTTCTTTGAAACCATGAAGCACAGACCTTAGATATTTAGTATATAGCAACACAAAATGGTCGCCTACATAAATCCTGCCAACCGTGCCCTTTGGGTCAAAATTGGCCAAGCCCCACGGCTCATTAGCTTCTATAGACTTATACTGGAAAAAAAACTTAAAAAAATCTTTTTCTCCACAACCATATGGCACAGATTTTGTTTGATTTGAGGCTTTACATCCCCGACAACACTGTATAGGTCATTTTGGAGATGTCTATTCCAATTTTGTGGGACTTTTACCAGACATTGAGATGAAATTACATCTCAAGCCAATGAAACCAGTAGGGTTTATAAGCATGGACATCGCTTTGCCTGAGCTTAGATATTTAGTCAGTTGCAATGTCAAGTGGTCTCCTACACTAATGATTTTCTGGTACACAGGTGAGCGATATAGGGCCATTGGGCCCTCTTGTTTATGAGCCCTAGCGAAATGTTGATAACAGGCTTCGGCCTTTGAAACATCCCAAATATAAACAAACACTGACAGCAAGGAAAGAAGCTATGCCATTTTCGTGTAATTTTATGCCACTGAATGGCGGAAAGGCATTATATTTTTACCCATGCCTGTCCGTCTCCTTCCGCGTCCAGGTTTGTGTCCGATTTGGCATTAGCAGTTCGTGTTCTTATTTGCACTACCAGGCTTCCGTGTTTATTGGACACATTCTCGAGTCCATGTAATGAACATCCCTCTGGACCCAATTTTGTAAAGAGAAAATTGGGGGTTGCAGAAGCATACATTATGTTTTCTTATGTTTGATTCAAGACAGTTTGTGGACACTCGTTAGAAGCGCCTCAATTTGGCGACTCTAACAAGCAACAATCATCCTGTATTTGCAGTATAAAAAAGGAAAATATCAGAAATTTTCATACAAATCAATACCGTTTTTGATCTATGAAGGAATGCACTATAACTAGGGCTGGCGAATCGGAGCTGAAAAGATAATCGATTATCATTCCTGCCATTGCGATCGATAATCGATTAGTAATCACTGAAGATTTTGTCATAATTTACCTGTCTGGCTTTCTGTATGAGAATGACTCCTACCATGTGCTGTACTTTGCCATATGTATTTGAACAGACAGTCCTGAGCAAATAGTGTAGACCCAGATGAGACGCCACAGAATGCGGCGTCTCATCTGGGTCTGCCCTGTTTGTCACTCGTACAGCTATTTTAGGCACAACTTTGGCTAGGAAATTGTTCTTATCAAATAATCAATTGCAAGCATATCAGTAATGATAATCATTTTTGTGGAGTTAATCGATTGAATAATCGATTTTCCGATTTATCGTGCCAGCCTTAACTATATCACGTGTAATCGTTACGGAATTGGTTTAGTATGGTATTCATGTTACTGGCTGTATTAAGTCGGTTGGTTGATTTGAGGTTTAACGTCCCTGTCAACACTGTATAGGTCATTTTGGAGATGTTGCTTCCAATTCTGTGGGACTTTTACCGGACGTTGAGATGAAATGACATCTCGAGCCCTGTCGCCTAATGAAACCAATAGGGTTTATAAGCATGACTCGCACCGCTTTTCCTGGGCAGGCTTAGATCTTCTAAGCGGTTTGCCAGTACTCGTGTGCGATCGAATTCAGCTCTGCGTGGAATCATCATGCAGCCCATCTATTTCTTCAAGCCCCGATGGGCTGGGGCCGTGTATAAAGTTGGGTTTTTCTAGGTATTTTCTTCTGCATAAATCGGGGTCAACTTTTTTATTCGTTACACAGTCTCTATACAAAGTTTTATTTATTAGAGTTTCCATTTCACGGACTTTCTAACGCGATGCATGGTGGGTTTATTTCAGAGTTTCTGTGAAAACACCAACATGAAAACGGAAGAATTACTCATCAGAAGGGAACCACATTCTCCAAACCATTTCAGGTAAACAGCTTTGTCTTTTCATGCGTAACTTATTATATTCTGATTGAACTTTCCAACTTTATTTATTCACCAAAACAAAAAAGTTCCAAATTTTAGTTCGTTTTACATAAAAACACGCCTATATAATTCTAGCCCCTTTGAACCCCACCTTTTAGGCAGTACAACTTCAGTTTACAGGGGTAAATCTTTATTTTCTTATTTCTGCTCTCAAAAAATATATATTTTGAGTACTCGTTAGAACCGCCCGATGAGGCCGTTCTAACGCGTAACCACAATAAATATTTTACACATAACCACAATCTATATTATGGGCAGAAATAGGAAAAATATCACAATTTTTCGTCTTGAATTCTTCATTTTTCGCCAAAAAATTAGCAAAATATTTGTATAGACGTGTTTTCGTAAGTTTCCGTGTGCCAGAGGTTCTGGCGCAGTTTATATGAATGTTGGCCCCCGCCGTCGTCTGTCAGCATTCTCAAGGGACTTCTTCTCAGGAACCACTAGGTCATTTTCTTTAAAATTCACACACATCCTCCAGGCAGAGGGGAAACGAGAATGTGTTCGAATAATCCAGATCGCTATGCCCAAATTTGGTAAATAGCTTAAACAAATCTTTTTTTCTTCACAACCACTGGACCAATTGTCTTGAATATTCGTATAAAGCATCAAGTGACTAAATACTACCAAGTTTGCAAAAACGATGACACTAGGTTGACCTTGACCCATTATATGGCAAGATCAAATTTTGTTCATTAGTCTTTTGAATGGGGGTTAGGTCAAACAATGCATTTATCATTTTTCGAACATATTGTGGTATATGACATGAGAGTGGTCACAAAATGAATGTCTATGAATGCTAAGGGTCAAGGTCTTTCGGCGACCTTGGTCCATTGCAGGTCCATCGACATTTCAAAGGACATCTTTTTCTAAAACAACTGGGTCATTTAAGTTTCATCTGCAACCTCCTGAAAATGGGTGAACGATATTTTGATCATATGCTTCAGGTCACTTGACCAACATGGCTGTCAAAATATGCTAAAAGTATCCGACAACCACCGGGCCGATTTCCTTGGAACTTAATACAAATCATCAGGTGACTAAGTCCTTCCAACTTTATTCAAATAATGACCCTAGGTTGACCTTGATCGTTTTAGCTCACCATAGCCGAAGTCTCCGTGGGAGCTTATAGGATAGGCAGTTGGTTTAAACGTATTTATTCGTAGAAATACATACATATAAATATACAACCACATATAAATATGTTCATTCTTGAAAGGATTTGAACGGAAGCTTAAAGCTTATTAAGTTCATCTCCTTGAGCATGCTGTATTACATGTTTTAGTGGGAAAACTGAAATAAATAACTTGGAAAATAATAATTACATGTCTTAAGTTGAAGTTAACTATGACAATTGAAAGAAAAAAAATGATGAAAAAATTATAAGAAGCGAGCAATGAATGGAGACCTAACTAGCCCAGACGCACCTATCGGCTTGTGATTAAAAACTAAAATCTTCTTGTGCAAAAATGTGGTGATCATGAACCTAGTTTGCAAACCGTTAAGTTTTTTACGATAAATTTCTGAACTGCCGTAAACATTTCAATGTTTTCTTCAAGACTAAAAGTTTCATCGCCATGGAGGAGAATTTGGTTCGTTAAACGCGGGAACCTTGCCAAGTTTTGGAGCATTTCGTTTCTTTGGACTGTAAAACGTTCGCAGCTGAAGAAGAAATAATATGCATTCTCTATAGCTGCACCACACTCACATGACGGGGCAGCTTTTATGTTCTTTAAAAAAAGGTCATTATTTAGAGAACTACAACCCGTTCGAAGTTTTCCCACTGACCGTTACGGGGCGGTTCTTCTGTGGCGGTTTATTTATGTTGTTTATTTTATTATGTTGTTGTTTTTATTTACAATGTGTATCACTTGTGTCTTTTTATTTTGGATGGCCATTTGGATATTTTGTGGGAAAGTAACTGTCCTTATGGCCTTCCTTTGTTTAGGTTTCCATTATGGTCTGGTCGCTTTATGTTAGTCTTTCTTTCCATTTGGTGTCTTTGATGGGTGGAGTAAGTTAATTGTATCGATTCCTGATCTTTGTTTTACTTCTTCTTTGTTTGAAGAATCTGAGCTTTCCTTTTTCCATGGTAATAATATTTAGAAATCCTTAACATATCTTTATTCAGGAATGCTTTAAAGGAATGTAAGGAGCTGATTTGTTTTGCTGCTCCTGATAGGTTGTTCCATTCTCTTACTGTCGAGGGTAAAAAAGATGAATAATATGACTGTAATATGAATGTAAGGAGCTGATTTGTTTTGCTGCTCCTGGTAGGTTGTTCCATTCTCTAACTGTCGAGGATAAAAAAGATGAATAATATGACTGCGTACGACAATTAACTGTACTGAAATCATCCGCGTTTCATAAGTTATAACGTGAAGTTTCACTCACTAAAGGGGTAGAAGAGACGTTAAGTAGTTTGGAGCTAAGCCATGCTGCATTTTAAAAAAATAGGTTAAGTTTGTGCTTTAATCGTCTGTCTTGCAAGGATTCCCAGCCAACTTCTTGATAAAAAGAGTGAAAAGATACTAAAATCGTTGCCCCCGCAGCTTCATTTTGAATTTTGTCTAATTCATTTTTCTCATATTGAGTACAATTATCCCATATTACATCGCCATATTCAAGCACAGGTCGAATAAAAGATAAATAAATAGTTTCAAGTGATTTCCTATCAAGTGTGAATTTCAGTCTATGCATTATATTTATTCTCTGCCATGCCTTCTCTTTAATAAAATTAATATGAACATGCCATGTACAATCACTACTTAAAAATAAACCTAAATGTTTATGCGACCTAAATGTTTATGCGATGTAACATCAGCAATTTGTTTATTTTCCAATTGGCAATTGTCAGTCAACACTTTCAAACGATATCTACTCTTAAGCCACTGGGCCGATTGGGCCCAAATTTAATCTGTAGCATCCTAGGGCTGGGGGATTGAAAGTTTATGTTTTTATGAAAAGCGGCTCATTAGTTTGGTTGCTATGGCAACTTATAGTTTCCATAGAATTATAATGGGGAAAATTGAAAAAATGGCATTTACTGCCAAGCCTCTGCATATATTTTGACAAAACTTTTTAAGAAATGTTCCTTAGGCAACCTACTATCTGCCATATGATTTTATGCCTACTGCTCAGTTTTATTGGTGCCATGGAAACTAAAAGGCAACACAAAAGGTCCATGGGCTACTATGCTCACTAGAGATCAGATTACACTGCCCACTGGCAACCATGTATTTTAATTAACCATGGAATCCCTGTGCCCAAAGACGCTGCAGAAAAAATTTGGACCTAATCAGCCTAGTGGCTTAAGAGGTCTGATGCCATTTGAATGTGTTGTTGCAAGACAACAGACGACAAATAACAACCGTCTGTGGCAACCAGTTAGCCTTAAAATCATATGGCAGATAGAACATTGTTTAAGGAACATTTCTATGAAAGTTTTTTAAAATAACTGGAAAGGTGTAAAAGTAATTTTTCAATTTCCCCATTATAAGTCTATGGAAACTCTTAACTTCCCATAGAAACCAAACTAAAGAACCAAATTTTTTAAAATATATGGCCTTTTGTGAAGTGGAGGGGTGGGGTAAGGCCCAGTCGCACCCAGGAAGACCCCCCTCCCCTAAATTGATGTCAATGAATGCGTCTCTTCATAAGGAACAAGAATGTGTATGGTTTAGGGGTGGGGACCTGTAAGGTTTCCAAGATAGTGGGCCTTTTATGAAATGGAGGGGTTGGGCATGACGCTGGTTCATCCCGGGAGACCCCCAAGTTGGTGTCACTGAATGCGTCTCATCATAATGAACAAGAACCAGTGCTTCAGCTGAAGTGCACGACCCGCCGGATGCTTTAAGCTTTATGAGTGTTACCATATATGGGTATGGCGGCCATTTTGGTCATGTGACCTGGACCTAAAACGGTTCCCCCAATAAATGCGCCTTATCGTAAGGAGCAAAAATATAACTTATACTTTAGTACTATATTCTGAATCGTTTGCAGGATAAAATGCATTCTCACATTTTACAAAAGCATATGTGTCAAAGTTTGACCTAGGCACAAAGAAGGTCAAGGTCAACCCAGGGTCACCATTTTAGCAATTTATTCTGGGCCTACGTCCCAGACGCTATTTATCAAGTTTCGTGGAAATCTGCCCAGTGATTCTGGAGAAGACTACTTTTGAAGGGTTTTTACCATATATGGCTTGGCGGCAATTTTGGTCATGTGACCTGGACCCCACGAGCAAATTATGGTTTCCCCCACCCCATAGAGGCTCCATATGAAATTTGACTTCAGTCGGCCCAACGGTTTCCGAGGAGAAGCAGTTCGAAAATTTTCACATTTTTCGCCTCGGCGAGGCTATACTAAATGGAATGTAATATTTCGCAAGTTCATTGGTTAGAGCTCATTGATATCTATCAGTACGCCAAAAATTGTTTAAATATTCCGAGCGGTTAAGTCACTATCCCCATTTTTCACAAACCGGTTATGGACAGACAGACAGACCATATATGGCTTGGCGGCCATTTTGGTCATGTGACCAGGACCCCATGAGCAAATTTTGGTTTCACCCATCCCATAGAGGCTCCATATGAAATTTGACTTCAATCGGCCCAACGGTTTCCGAATAGAAGCAGTTCGAAAATTTTCACATTTTTCGCCTCAGCGAGGCTATACTAATTGAAAGGTAATATTTCGCAAGTTCATTGGTTAGATTTCATTGATATCTATCAGTATGCCAAAAATTGTTTAAATATTCCAAGCGGTTAAGTCACTATCACCAATTTTCACAAACGGGTTACGGACGGACAGACAGACTGACAGAATGACACGATGATTTTAGGGCACTCTTTGAAAATCAACCGACTTCAGTCGGTCGCTTTTTCTGCGGGTCGTGCAATACTTAATCCAAAGAATACCACACAAATGTGACAAAATGCGTTTAACCCTTCTCTTGCTGAATATTCAGTTTAGCCACACCAATTTCTGACTTTTAACCAATCAAATTACTTGATGTAATTTATTCTTACAAAGCCATGAACTTAATGTCAAACAGTGTAGATCCTGATCAGATGACTTTTTCAGAAGCCCTCTGATCTGAATCTACACTGTTTCCAAAGATAGAGGTTGTCGTGAACAGCATGATAAGAGATAAACTGATTCATGACGAAACACGCCAACATGTATACCAATGTATTGAAACTTTTACCTCCAAAAAGGTGAAATTTTTTAGATAAACATGTGACCTGGACCTAAAACGGTTCCCCCAATAAATGCGCCTTATCGTAAGGAGCAAAAATATATCTTATACTTTAGTACTGTATTCTGAATCGTTTGCAGGATAAAATGCATTCTCACATTTTCCAATACAAAAGCATATGTGTCAAAGTTTGACCTAGGCACAAAGAAGGTCAAGGTCAACCCAGGGTCACCATTATGGCTATTTATGATGGGCCTACGTCCAGGATGCCATTTATCAAGTTTCGTGGAAATCTGCCCAGTGGTTCTGGAGAAGACTATTTTTGAAGGGTTTTTACCATATATGGCTTGGCGGCCACTTTGGTCATGTGACCTGGACCCCATGAGCAAATTTTGGTTTCCCCCATCCCATAGAAGCTCCATATGAAATTTGACTTCAATCGGCCCAACGGTTTCCGAGGAGAAGCAGTTCGAAAATTTTTACATTTTTCGCCTCTACGAGGCATTACTAAATGGAATGTAATATTTCGCAAGTTCATTGGTTAGATCTCATACCCATCAGTATGCCAAAAATTGTTTAAATATTCCAAGCGGTTAAGTCACTATCACCAATATTCACAAACGGGTTACGGACGGACAGAGAGACAGACCATATATGGCTTGGCGGTCATTTTGGTCATGTGAGCTGGACCCCATGAGCAAATATTGGTTAGCCCCATCCCATAGAGGCTCCATATGAAATTTGACTTCAATCGGCCCAACGGTTTCCGAGGAGAAGCAGTTCGAAAATTTTAACATTTTTCGCCTCGGCGAGGCTATACTAAATGGAATGTAATATTTCGCAAATTCATTGGTTAGATCTCATTGATATCTATCAGTATGCCAAAAATTGTTTAAATATTCCAAGCGGTTAAGTCACTATCACCAATTTTCACAAACGGGTTACGGATTTTTCGCCTCGGCGAGGCTATACTAAATGGAATGTAATATTTCGCAAGTTCATTGGTTAGATCTCATTGATATCTATCAGTATGCCAAAAATGTTTTAAATATTCCAAGCGGTTAAGTCACTATCACCAATTTTCACAAACGGGTTACGGACGAACAGACAGACAGACCATATATGGCTTGGCGGCCATTTCGGTCATGTGACCTTGACCTCATGAGAAAATTTTGGTTTCCCCTATCCCATAGAGGCTCCATATGAAATTTGACTTCAATCGGCCCAACGGTTTCCGAGGAGAAGCAGTTCGACGAGGCTATACTAAATGGAATGTAATATTTCGCAAGTTCATTGGTTAGATCTCATTGATATCTATCAGTATGCCAAAAAATGTTTAAATATTCCAAGCGGTTAAGTCACTATCGCCAATTTTCACAAACGGGTTACGGACGGACAGACAGACTGACAGACTGACAGAATGACCGATTGACAGAATGACACGGTGATTTTAGGGCACTCTTAGTCAATCAACCGACTTCAGTCGGTCGCGTTTTCTGCGGGTCGTGCAATATATATGGTTCAGGGATTGGGATCTGAATAGTTTCTGAGATATAGGGCCTTTTGTGAAGTGGAGGGGTGGGGCAAGGCCCCGGCACATCCTAGAAGACCCCCAAGTTTGTGTCAATGAATGTGTCTTTTCATAAGGAACAAGAATATATATGGTTTAGGGGTGGGAATATGTAAGGTTTCCAAGATATTTGGCCTTTTATAGAATGGATGGGTGGGACACGATCCCGGGGCATCCCGGGGACCCAAGGTTGGAATCATTGAATGCGTCTTATCATAAAGAACAAGAGTATATATGGTTTTGGGGTGGGGATCTGAATAGTTTCTGAGTTATATAGCCTTTTATGAAGTGGAAGGTGGTGGGCATGGCCCCGGCACAACCTGGGTGACCCCTATGTTGGCATAAAAGCATATGGCTGAGAGACGTTTACTCAAGAAACATTTCTATAAAAGTTTTGTCAAAATATCTGCAAAGATCTGGCAGCAAATGCCATTTTTCAATTTTCCCCATTATAAGTCTATGGAAAAAATCTAGGTTGCCATAGCAACCAAACTAAAGAGCCGAATTTCATAAAAAAAAAACAAAACCTGTCAAGGCAAATATTTCCAAAAACTCTTAGCATCATAGAGCATACAATCTTTGTAAGTCCATGGGAGATTATGAGCCCCGGGGCGTTGCCAATTTGGACCCAAGGGACATGATTGGCAGGATTTATGTAGGGGATTACTCGACGTTGCTACATACCGATGGGCCTTGTAGTTTTCAGAGAAGAAGGTTTACTAAGTTTTTCCCATTGTAAGTCTATGGGAGCTTATGACCTCCGGGGCGTGGCCAATTCTGACCCCAGGGGCATGATTGACAGGATTTATGTAGGTGACCATATTACGTTGCTACATACTAAATATCTTAGCTATGGGCTTTATGGTTTCGGAGAAGAAGATTTTTGAAGCTTTTTTCTACATTATAAGTATATGGAAGCTAAGGAGCCCCGGGGGGAGGCCAATTTAGACCCCAGGGGCATGATTGACAGGATTTATGTAGGGGACCACTCGACGTTGCTACATACTGAATATCTAAGCTCTGGGCCTTGTGGTTTCAGAAAAGAATTTTTTTTTTAACTTTTTCCCATTGTAAGTCTATGGGAGCTTATGACCTCCGGGGCGTGGCCAATTCTGACCCCAGGGGCATGATTGGCAGGATTTATGTAGGTGACAATATTACGTTGCTACATACTAAATATCTTAGCTATGGGCATTATGGTTTCGGAGAAGAAGATTTTTGAAGCTATTTTTCCCCATTATAAATCTATGGAAGCTAAGGAGCCCCGGGGCGAGGCCAATTTAAACCCAATGGACATGATTAGCAGGATTTATGTAGAGGACTACTCTACGTTGCTAATTACTGAATATCTAAGCTCTGGGCCTTGCTGTTTCAGAGAGGAAGATTTTCTAATTTTTTCCCATTGTAAGTCTATGGGAGCTTGTGACCTCCGGGGCGTGGCCAATTCTGACCCCAGAGGCATGATTGGCAGGATTTATGTAGGTGACCATTATACGTTGCTACATACTAAATACCTTAGCTATGGGCTTTATTGTTTCGGAGAAGAAGATTTTTAAGCTTTTTTGTCCACTATAAATCTATGGAAGCTAAGGAGCTATGGGGCGTGGCCAATGTAGACCCCAGGGGTATGATTGGTAGGATTTATATGGGGGACCACTTAACGTTGCTACATACTAAATATCTAAGCTCTGGGCCTTGTGGTTACAGACAAGAAGATGTTTTAAGTTGTTCCCATTGTACGTCTAAGGGGGCTATATGTTGCCATAGCAACCAAACTAATGAGCCGATTTGAACATTTCATTAAAAAAACTAAACTTTTAATCTCCCAGCCCAAAGATGCTACAGATGAAATTTAGGCTGAATCGGCCCAGTGGCTTCAGAGGAGATGTCGTTTGAAAGTATTGACGCCAGGCGACGACGCAGACGCAGACGACGACGACTACGACAGACAACTGCCTATCCTATAAGCTCCCCCGGAGCCTTCGGCTCTGGTGAGCTAAAAATAGAAAAAATACTTTAAAAGCATCTCCTCAGTAACCATATGCTCTATGAGGCTGAGAGTTATGTCTTTATGGCCTTCCTTTGTTTAGGTTTCCATTATGGTCTGGTCGCTTAGGGTTTGTGTTTCTTTCCCTTTGGTGTCTTTGATGGGTGGAGTAAGTTAATTGTATCGATTCCAGATCTTTGTTTTACTTCTAATTTATGAAAATATTCACCCTATTTGCCTTAACAGGTTTTGAGTTTTTTTTGTTTTTTTTTTATATATATATAAAATTCGGCTTTTTTAGTTTGGTTGCTTTGGCAACTTAGATTTTCCATAGTCTTATAATAAGGAAAATTGAAAAATGGCATTAACTGCCATACCTTTGGAGATATTTTGACACAACTTTCATAGAAATGTTCCTTATGCAATCTACCACCTACCATATGATTTTAGCTTGAAGAAATATATGGGCTGCATGTTGCTTCCACGCAGAGCTGAATCCGACCCGCGCACGAGTACTGGTAAACCGCTCAGAGAATCTAAGCCTGCCCAGGCAAAGCGGTGCGCACGAGTCGGACCGTCAATGCTTATAAATCCTATTGGTTTCATTGGGCGGCAGGGCTTGAAATGTCATTCCATCTCAATGTCGGGTAAGAGTCCCACAAAATTGGAAGCAACGTCTCCAAAATGACCTTTACAGTGCTGATGGGGACGTTAAACCTCAAATCAAACAAACAAGGCATAAGATTTTAGGCCTCTTGCTCGTTTTTCACTGTTGACATGGAAACCAAACTGAAAAAAAATAGAAAAAAAAATACTTAAAAAAACATCTCCTCAGAAACCATATGCTCTAAGAGGCTCAATGTTTATGGAAATATTCACTATATTCGATTTTACAGGTTTTGTGCTTTTATGAAATTTGGCTCTTTAGTTTGGATGCTATGGCAACCTATATTTTCCGTAGACTTATAAAGGGGAAAAATGAAAAATGCGAATTTACTGCTACGCCTTTCCAGATATTTTGACAAAACTTTCCTAGAAATATTTTAAGCAATCATGTATCTGCCGTATGATTTTAGGCGAACTGATCACTTTTATCGGTTGCCATGGAAACAAAAGTGCGCACGAAAAAAGAGCAAATACACACTTAAAAATCGTCTTCACGAAAAAAAACATATGCTATATGAGGCTGAGACTATATGGAAATATTTACCATATTTGCCTGAACAGGTTTTGTATTTTTTATTTATGAAATTCGGCTCGTTAGTTTGGTTGCTATGGCATCTTAGAGTTTCTATAGATTTGTAACGGAGAAAATTTAAAATATGCATTTACTGCCAAGCCTTAGTCGATATTATGGCAAAACATTCATAGAAATATATTTTAAGCAATCTTGTTTCTGCCATATGAGTTTAGGCCTACTGCTAATTTCATTGGCAGCCATTGGAAAACAAAATACAAAAACAGAACAAAAAAAAAGTTAAAAAAAAAAGTTTTTTTTTTTTGTTTTTGTTTTTAAACAATCATGTCCTCATAAACCATATGATCTATGAGGCTGAGGCTTTGTGGAAATATTCACCATATTTGCCTTTACATGTTTTGTGTTTTTTATGAAATTTGGCTCTTTAGTGTGGTTGCTATGGGAAGTTTAGAATTTCCATAGACTTATAATGGGTAAAATTGAAAAATGACGTCTACGCCTTTCAAGATATTTTAAAATCTTTCTGTGGCGATTTATTTATGTTGTTGTTTGTTACATACTGTGTGTATCACTTGTGTCTTTTAATTTTGGATGACCATATGGCCATTTTGTGGGAAAGTAACTGTCCTTATGGCCTTCCTTTGTTTAGGTTTCCATTATGGTCTGGTCGCTTAATGTTTGTATTTCTTTCCCTTTGGTGTCTTTTATGGGTGGAGTAAGTTAATTGTATCAATTCCTGATCTTTGTTTTACTTCTACTTTTCATAGAAATGTTCCTTAAACAATGTTCTATCTGCCGTATGATTTTAATGTCAATTTGTTGCCACAGATGGTTGTCAATTGTCGTTTGTTGTCTTGCAACAACACATTCAAGAGACATCAGACCTCTGCAGCCATATGACTGATTGGGTCCATTTTATCTGTAGCGTCTTTGATTGCAGGGGTCCCACCATTAATTACAATACATGGCTGCCAGTGGGCAGTGCTCCCTGAGCTCTGATGAGCATAGTGGCCGATGGGCCTCTTGTTTTACAGCATGATCAAATTTGATTCCTGATTTGATAAAATAATGCATTTTTTTCGAAACATATTGTGGTCTATGACGTGAGATAAAAATCAGACCTTGGGTAATTGTATTCTGTATTCTTATTCGAATACTATTCGAATACATTTTTGAGTATTCGTGATGTATTCTGTATTCGTGGAGTTTTTAGAATAAAAGTATTTGTATTTATATTCGAATACTTTTCAAAAGTCATGTATTCATGAATAGTTTTACGAATACATTATGAATACTTTTGCACTTTGCAGAAAAAAATGAAATAATACATAAATGTTTTAATTGATGTGACTAAAGGACTTGATTCCTGAGGTAGGAACTTCTGAAATTTTCTATTAGATGGTTTAATACAATACATAACAGGGAGCCAAGAATATTTATTGATTCATTTGGTTGCATTGATACAAATAAAAGCTTTTAAGATGACAAACAGTTCATTATTATGAAATTATATTACTTTTAAAGTGACTGATATTATAATTTGCTGACTGGGAGAGGTGTGACAAACAGAAGAAACTAACATCTCTTCTCAAATAGATTTTTTTTTTATTCAGAAACACTTGCTTCAATCACAAATTACTCACAATCATGGCCCATCACTGTGGCACATGGCTATTTCTACTCTGTTCTATCCATTTGTCAATGTATGTTGTTTTAGGCTGATTTGTGCTTATTGCATAAAATGATTTCTGCTACCCATTTATGTCCAATGAACTCTTCAATTTGTATTACTAGACAGATACATTTCGATTTATGAGCTGTCTGCTTACTTTTTATTATTTTTAAAAAAAATTATCTCTAGAAAGTACTGTACTCAAACGCTATATTCTGTGGCATATGATCTTAATCTACACTGCCAAGGTCCCTTTTTAAGGGACTGTAGGCATTGATGAGTTTATCTGTAAAATAACCTGTTTGTCATCTTCCAATAGATTGCCTCAGGATATAGAGATAGAGGGGCAAGACATAGAGTTGTTTTAACTGAGCCATGCCAAAGCAAAACCTACACATTACCCACATGTATGTAATTTCAAATACTGGTAAATTGATGTAAGAGCTTTCTTTGATAAGAACATCCTCTCTGCTCATAACATTTAAAAAATCAAACACCAAAAAAAAAGTGTCTAGGTTGTAAAATGAAAGTGAAGGCAAAACTGAAATCCCAAAAGTAGAAATAGAAGGCAATGGGCAAACTGATTATTTAATTATGTGCTGGCCACCTTTGACACTTTTTTCTCACAAGAAACAGAACACAATAACGCCCCGCAGTTTAGGAAAACATACCTATACAAATACATTGTAAATTTTATCGTTGAAAAAAACACAAATTTTAACCCTTTTCTTGCTTTATATTCATTTTAGTCACACCCATTTCTGTCTATCAACCAATCAAATTACATTTAATTTATTGCTACGAATTCATAAACTGAATACCAAACAGTGTAGATCATGAAGCCATCTGATCTGGATCTACACTGTTTGCAAACACAGGGAATGTCATGAACAGCCAGATAAGGGTTATGATGAAAAATTGTGATATTTTTCTTATTTCTGCTCTAAATATAGATTGTGGGTACTCATTATAACCACCTCAATGGAACTACAGACAAAATCCCCCCAGCCCACCGGGAAAAAAACCTTTCCTACATTGGGTTACATTGACTAATTTATTCTTTGCATAAAGGTCATATTGCACCTAATATACAGACCAGTAAAATCATCAATATGACTAAATTCTAACAATGAATGAGAACATTACAAATAAAACAAAGTAGTTCATTAGTCATGGCAAGAGATTTAATTCATTGAACTGACTTTATAATGTGTATTCAATTATAATCATCATCTTTAATTTGCATCATTAAATTTATAAAGAAATGTGTTAAAAAGTTATCACAATAATCAAGCATAATTTTCAAAAGTGATACATTATCCTAATAAGGCGGTTCTATTGAGTACCCACAATCTGTATTTTAGAGTCGAAATAAAGAAAAATGGGTTTACAGTAAACCCCAGTTTTACTGTTCAAAAGTGGGGTTCAAGAGGGTCAGAATTATATAGGTGTTTAGGTGATTATGTTATTCATCAATCATTAACTTTTGATTGATAAATGCACCAGACACTTCAAATGACCTGTTTCATAAAGATCCTGCACACCTTCATTGATTGTGTCTTAAATTGTTCCAGAGAAAACAAAGAGGTGTGTATCTGTCAATGACCCAAACATTACTTCAGTCACCAGTGGTTCTTGTTTTGATGGAAATGTATTCAAAAGTATTCTTAAAGTATTCAAATACATTTGCAAAGTATTTGTATTCTCATTCGAATACATTCATAAAAAATGTATTTTTATTTGTATTCTGTATTCGTGAAATGCAAAGTATTTGTATTTGTATTCGAATACTTTTGAAAGTATTTGACCCCAGGCCTGATAAAAATGAATGTGTATGGATGCTTAAGTTAAAGTTCTTTTGGCGACCTTAGCCCAAGGTCACTTGGATTTCAGGTCCATCGACATTTCAAGGACATAATCTCAACATTTCATTGAAATTTTCTCTAACACAGCCGGGCGAATTTTGATTTAATTTCATATCCAAGCTCCTGACGATTTGGGAATGAAAGTTTATTCGATTGCTCCTGGCCATATGTCCAAGACGGCTACTATGCCCAAATGCTGTGAAACCTTAAAAATCTTCTCCAGAACCACTGGCCAAATTGTCTACAAACTTGGCACTTAGCATCAAGAGACTAAGTACTACCAAAGTTTTTCAAACGATATAAAATATAATTTTATCATATGACGTCGTGTCTGAGAACGTAATAACGCCATGTAATAAATTCGATAATCCACTAGTGGATTAAATATGCAAATTAGTAAGATACGCCCCGTAACATTACATATACAACGTCCTTAACGACGTCGCGTTTACTTATGGCGAAATATTGTCATTTTTGTGAAACAATCGCGAATAAAATGCGTTTTAAATGTCATATGATAAATAGAATCTTGCATTCGTGTTCATGTATTATTGAATTTATTAAACTCGTTGAGGAAAAAAGATAAAATGCTCGGCAAAGCCTCGCATTTTATCCCCTTTCCTCAACTCATTTATTAAATTCAATAATACATGAACACTCATGTAAGATCCTCTATGAAGGCATCGATCAGGAATCGATACAATTACCTCATACTATCCACCCATAAAACAACATCGCCATTATGAAAACGCCACAACCAGAAAGCTGTAACGACAGTTTCTTTCTCACACATAAGGCACAATTACCCAAGGTTGACCTTGAGCTATTTTACGCCAAGGTTAAATATGGTTCCTTAGGTTTTTAAATTGGAAAAAGGTAAAACGTCAGTTATCGAAAATCGTTAAAATGAATGGCCACCTTTAAAATATAATTACTTCATTTGCAAGAAAAAGTTACTGTTATGATTAATCTCTGACTTTTATTAGCAATTGAAATCTGCTAAGGTAATTAAATCCACATTTGATAGTTTCAGTTCAGCCTTCTGGCAGCGGCCATATTTTCCCCAAGGTATCCAAATCTTTCCCAGCATTCAACCTGTTTGCTAAAATCCTGACCGCATGGAGCCCATTGAAGCTCTATTTCTCTCTATGCAGCTATTAAAGGAGAAGTAATGAGGCTCTCTAATCAGGTTGCATTCTCAAAAATCCTTAAATATGCTGTCAGTTCAGGATCTTACATACAGGCTTCATTTGTCTTTGGATGAAAATCAAGACTTTGAGACAGTTTTCCTGAGCTTGGTGCCATTGGTTACATTGGGTGGCATTAATCTCAATGTCGGATAAAAGCCCCACAAAATTGGAAGCAGCATCTCCAAAATGCCCTAAATAGTGGTGATGGGAACGTTAAACATCAATTCAAACAAACAAAACTTGTTCTACCTTAAATTTCCTACAAAACAATTTTCTGTAATCCTTGTCTGGTCTACAGTCAATCACTTTGTATTCCAGACCCCTAGTTTGCATAAAATCCAGGACTTTATCCGAAAATGAAAACATAAATTATGGGTACCCAAAGGAATCGCCTCATTGAGTACCCACAATCTATGCTTCAAACTGAATTAACCCATTAAGTACCAGAAACCCTAAAAGAGGTACCCTGGCAAACAGTGCAGGCCCAGATCAGACGCCGCAGAACACAGCGTCTGATCTGGACTTACACTGTTTGCAAAATGTTCAGCCATTTTCCTAATAAATTTTGAGGAGGACACAACCTGACAGCCCTAAATTTTGAAATGGACTCCTGGCATATATAAGGAGGCTGATTCCATTTGGTACAAAACGGTTAAGGAAAATATCACAAAATACCATGCGACATGCCTTGAAATATTACCTAAAATCGTTAAGGTGTATTAACGTAATAATTGGTTAAATGATACTGATAGGCATTAATTAATGAAGAAAAGAAAAGAATACCATGTGAAATGCCTTGAAATATTACCTAAAATTGTCAAGGTGTCTTAACGTAATAATTGGTTAAATGATACTGATAAGCATTAATTAATGAAGAAAAGAAAAGAAACAAGTAATCAACAAACTTTCAAGTCCACTTGAAAACAGCTATCTTCAAAATGTTTAGCACAAACAATGTTATGCTTTGCATAAACACATGTCTTGGTGTTAAGATTCTCTGTTCCAAGATTATAAATCCATTTTTCACACAACTCTCTATTTTTCTTAGGGTCAGGGATAGCAAAGCAGCTAATTCCTTGTCCTATTATCACAGATCTGTATTTGGCCTTACAAGAAAGCATTTTTTATAAAGTTCACTTTCACCGCTAAAATAACAAGATTTGTTAGCTATCAGAACATGAACTGCACAGTTTCCGTTAGGTCACTGCAGGAGATATAATCTGTAAAAATGTCTGACACCATATAAACAAATTTTAATGAGCCATTACAGTTAATTAGAGAAACAGTTTAGGACAAGAATATGATTTTATCATTCCTCAATGGTGTTATTGTAAAATGGATCTGAGAAAAAAAGGTGGTCATTCACTTTCAGATCTGTGACATGGAACGAGGAGAACAATATAATATCTATGAGTGCCGAGGTTCGAGGTGATTCAGCGAACCTTGGATCCAGGTCACATAGAATACAGTTTCACTGACATTTGATAGGACAATTTCTCTGACCGTTCCAAAGCGGTTCTTCTGTCGTGGTTTATTATTGTTATGGTTTGTCTCTGCCTGTGTGTATTGCTTTTATTTTTTATCCTTTTTTGGAGGGTTTGGGATGGCCAATTAGCCATTTTGCGGGAAAGTAACTTCCGCTATTGATGTTTCCATTAGGGTCTAGTTATTTCATGTTTGCGTTTCTTTCCCTTTGGTGTCTCAGATGGGAGCTGTTGGTTTATTGTATCGATTCCTGATCATTGCCTTCACTTCTATTTTGGCTAATTTCAGTTTAATTTCATATGCAACCTCCTGACAATGGTGGAACAAAAGCTTGCTGCAATGGTTTGGGTCACATAAATAAAATGATCACCATGCCGAAATATGGTAAAAAAAAACTTAAAGAATCTCCTCTTCAAGATACGCTTGGTCAATTGACTTGAAACTTAATAGGTGGCATCAGGTGACTCAGGACTACTGCATTTATTTAAATGATAACCCTAGGCAGACCTTTACCTATTTTACCTAATTTGTTCCTATAGGCTTTTGAATGAGAAAAGGTAAAGCAACACATTTATCCGAGAACTGTTGTGGTCATTGACATAAGAGGAGGTAGTATATGGATGATGATTGATATTTTATCATATGACGTCGTGTCTGAGAGTGTAATAACGCCATATAATAGGCAAATTAGTTAGATACGTTCCGTAACGTTACACGTACGACGTCCATAACGACGTCGCGTTTACTTATGGCGGAATATTGACATTTTTGTACGAAAATCGTAGATAATATTCGTTTTAAATGTCATATGATAAATAGAATCTTGCATTCGTGCTCATGTACTATTGAATTTATTAAACTCGTTGAGGAAAAGGGATAAAATGCTCGGCAAAACCGCCCATTTTATCCCTTTTCCTCAACTCGTTTTATAAATTTAATAATACATGAGCACTCATGTAAGATTCTCTATATTTACAAGGATCATTTATGAAGTTCTTGTTTGCAAGGATCATATAATTTCGTCTACGGTCTCTTATTGAAATGAACCATTTTACAAGTATCTCATTTATACTGATCATTTACAAGTCTCTCATTTACAAGACTCGCTTACCTCTTATTCATAAGAGTCATTCCCGAGTCTTGTTTTACAAGGATCATTTACCAGTTTCTCATATTTATAAGTATCATTTACCAGTCCATCGGGGCTTGAAGAAATAGATGGGCTGCATGATGCTTCCACACAGAGCTGAAACCAACCCGTACACGAGTACTGATAAACCGCTTAGAGGAACTAAGCCTGCCCAAACAAAGCGGTGCGAGTCTGACCGCCCATGTTTATAAACCCTATTGTTTTTATTGGGTGGCAGAGCTGAGATGTCATTTCATCTCAGTGTCGGGTAAAAGTCCTACATAGTCTGAATCAACGACTCCAAAATGACCTTTACAGTGTTGACGGGGACGTCAACGGGTAGATTTTTTACTGCCCATATACAAGACTCATTTACGAGTCTTCATCCTTAGAAGGAACATTTCCCAGTCTCCCCAGCAGGCACATGACGTAATTGTGACGTCACATCAACGTCGGTACAACGTCATGATCTTTATGCAACGTCACATCAACGTCGGTGCAACGTCATGACGTTGCACCGACGTTGATATGACGTTTCCCTCGCGACGTGTGCCTGCTGGGTCATATTTACAAAGTAGAAGTGAAGGCAATTATCAGGAATAGGTACAATTAACCCACGCCTCCCATCAGAGACACCAAAGGGAAAGAAACATGACATAACTAGACCCTAACGTAAACATCACTAGCGGAAAGCCAAAAGGACAGTTACTTTCCCACAAAATGGCCAATCGGCTATCCAAATCAAAAAGATGTAAGCGACCATAATAGACGTGAAGGCAATGATCAAGGTATCATTTGCGAATTTCTTATTTGCAAGGATCAGCTAAGATTTTCTTAATTACAAGGATCGTTTGCGAGTCTTATCAGTATACTTGTCTGATGAATGTGATATGTTTTCACATTTAACCCTTTTTGTACCAAATGGAATTTTCCTTCTTATATAAAGCAGGAGTCAATTTCAAAATTTAGGTGTGTCAGGTTGTGTTTTCATCAAAATCTATTAGGAAAATGACAAGGCATTAAGCAAACAGTGGAGGTCCTGATCAGACGCCGCGTTCTGTGGCGTCTGATCTGGGCCTGCACTGTTTGCCAGGGTCCCCATTTGGGGGTTTCTGGTCCTAAATGGGTTAAACTCCAATCATAGGTTTTTGGGGCTCGTTAGAACCATCTCAGTGATGCTGTTCTAAAGAGTATCTCGAACCTGTGCATTGCAGCAAAAATAAAAATACTAGGGTGTACTCCTGTAAACATCCGATTTTTTTTTATAAAAGGTAGGGCTTAGATTGGCTCTATATGAAGTGGGATTGTGGGATTTAGAAGGGTGTTTATTCCACAGACTTGTTAAAATTTCCTTTACCAAAGATGTTGTCTGAACAAGGCCATATAATGAACACCCTGGGTAACCTCGTTGTATATAGAGATAAGGAACAGAATGTTTCCTTATTTATTTTTAGGTTCAGGGACATATGAGCCAGCACATGACAAAATCTACAAGAAGTCATGAGCGACCAGCGAAGACTCAGATCAGCTTGCGCATTCGCGCAGTCTGATCTGAGTATTCGCTGATCGCATGTACCTACTATATGCTAATATCTATCTAGACGTAAGCATAGGGTCTTGTCATAGTGGATGGGTGCGCAGGTTGATTTGAGTCTGTGCTGGTCACGCCGGTCTTATTGTAGGTCTTGTTATGCGCCGGCTCATATATCGTGCGAGGCGGTTCTAACAAGTACCGAAAATGTATTTTTGAAGCAAAAATAAGAACAGTGTCACAAATGTTCAACAGAAAAACACAAGCTTTTCAAACATAAACGGTGCCATAATATGACACGAATGTGTTATTAAATTACAGGGTGATTGGAACACTACAGAACTCAAAAGAATTTAATGAAGCTTTCAGCTGTCCATTGTTCAGCTACATGAACCCACTGGAGAAGTGTATTGTGTGGTAGAAGGAGAAGAAAACTGCTAACAACCATTAGGATACAGTACTCATATGATATAGAACTGTCTCTTAAGAATCTCAAGAAAACGTTTGTTTTCAAAACAATGTTGTGTATCAGTGCCTTCTATGCAGCATCATAGAAACAGATAAGTCCGTTATTTGGTGCTTATTCATTATGATAAGTCAATTTTTATGAATTTTTCGAAGAGATTTTCATTGACAATTTAACCATCCCTGTCTTACACAGAATTTTTTGGCAGTCCATTGTTATTAATAAGCGAGCTATTTGAAGAAATATAAAATTTTAACTGTCAGTGGTGGGATATATTTGGCTATCAATTTAAGCATGATGTTCAATGGTCATTGTATTTTCACGGTCAATAAAGGTTTTACCTTGCACAGCATTTCAAAGACTATAAATCGTTTCTAGTAACCGTCTGTATTTAGTAGTTTTTTCTTTTTTCTTTTGAAGAAAAAAGATTAGAATCGGCTTGCCTGATTATAAAAGGTCCTTTCATCTCTCCTGGGCTAATGTTCCGTTGCTGATGCGAGACCATTTAACTAACAGGACTATTATTGAATGGCAGGTCTAAAGTAATTTTATTGGTTGAGTTGAATATATTACTTAATTTATTGCAAACTCAGTTTTACTAAAATCCATCAAAATTGCAAATTCAAAAACAATCCCCATTGTCTATTTTCTCTGTAGAGGCATAGGCGTTCCCTCCTGTCATTTGGGAGAAAAAGCAGTTTTTAGCTCACCTGTGCCCAAGACTCACAGGTGAGCTTATAGTATAGCAAGGGTCCGTTGTCTGCCGTTCTGTCTGTCTGTCGCCTGTCAACATTTTCAAACATCTCCTCGAAAACCACTGGGCCGATTGAAGTCAAATTCCATGTGGAGCATCCATGGGATGAGGCAACGAAAGTTTGTTCGCAGAGTCCAGGTCACATGACCAAGATGGCTGCCATTCTCATTATTTGACCTTGGCCCAAGGTTGTTCAGATATGAAAATTAAAATTTATTTTCCTCAGAAACTTCAAAATAGAAGTGAAGTCAATGATCAGGAATCGATACAATTAACCCACAGCTCTCATCAGAGATCCCAAAGAAAAAGCAACACAAACATGAAACAACTAGACCCGTATGTAACCACATAGACTTTTGTATGGAAACCGGACAAAATTGTGTATTTTTCGGATACTATTGCAGCCTGTGATCTGAAAATTGGTATATGGTGGCAGCTAAATGATTGGCTGAAACGACATCAGTAGTCAAGGTTAAGGGCATTATTTGACATTGACCCAAAGTCATGTAGTTATGAAAATTGAAACTTAATTTCCTCAGAAAGCACTATGCCATTTGCAACCAAATTTCATATAAACGCCTGTAGGAACAAGGAAATGAAAATTCGTTCAAACGAATTTGGTCATATGACCGAGATGGCCATCAAGCACATATAAGCTAAAAACTCTTCAAAAGTCTTCTACTCCCGAATCAGAAGGCCAATTGTCAAGAAACTTAGTATATAGCATTGGAAACTCTGGCCCATCATAGTTTGTTCAAATAATTACCCTCGGCTGACAATGACCTATATTACGCCAAGGTCAATTGTGGTCACAGAGACTTTTGTTTGGGAAAAAGTTGTGTATTTTTCGGAATCTATTGAATTCTCTGTTCTGAAAATTGGTAGATGTATTTAGCTTTAAGAGTATATAAAAAAATTCAAAATTTTATATGAAAAGTAGAAGTACAACAAAGAACAGGAATCGATACAATTAACTTACTCCACCTATCAAAGAAACCCAAGGGAAAGAAACACAAATATGACTCGACTAGACCATAATGGAAACCTAAACAAAGGAAGGCCATAAGGACAGTTACTTTCCCACAAAATGGCCAAATGGCCATCCAAAATAAAAAGACACAAGTGATACACACACTAAGTAACAAACAACAACATAAATAAACCGCCACAGAAGAACCGCCTTGGAACGGTCATTGGAAAGAATTCCACTTGGGGTGGGGGGGCAACTAAATCGATTTTACATGGCCACAATCCTCTCCCTTACTTCCGTCGCGATTCAGTCCGCATGAAGGCCTCCTATGAAAGCTAAAAGAAACAAGAAACTGAAAATGTATTGATATCAGGTTGGTCTCATGACCAATATGGCCAACGTGCCCATAAAAGGTAAAACACTTCAGAAATCTTCTTCTCCGCAACCAGTGGGTCAATTCACATGAAACTTGGTATGTAGCAGTGGAGACTTGGGCACTGTATACATGTACTTTCCTGAAATGACGACCCCTTGATGACCTTGACCTATTTATGTCAAGGTCAAATTTAGTCACATAGACTTTTGTATGGGGAAGAAGTAAAAAACATTTTGGCTGTGATCTGAAAACTAGTAGATGCAGTTACCTTATGGATCGAGTGAAACTACTTGAGTATTAAAGGTCAAAGTGATTACCTGACTTTGGCCTAAGGTCATTCAGTTATGAAAATTAAAACTTTTTTAATACATGACCAATATGACTGCAATGTCCATATAAGGTAAAAACCTTTCAGAAATCTTCCCCGAAACTACTTGGCCCATTATCAGGTCACATGACCAAGATGGCTACCATGGTAAAAGCCCTTTAAAAATCTTCTCAGAAATCAAATGGCTCCATAAACTCTCAGCACTCAGGTGAGCGGCTAAAGAACCATGGTCCTCTGGTTATTTGTTGAAACCAATTTTCAGCCTTTCTGGAAAGTGGAGGTTTGATCTTCTGGGGTATTTTAAAAGTGAGTTATCTCCTTTATTTTTTGGCCAAATAATATAGGTTTTGGCATTTAAGTTCCTCGAAGACTGATCTTGAAAAATTTATCTCAACTTTTTGTTATCTTAAGTGGGTTCTGTTTAAATGAAGCTTTTGTTTAGTGTGTCCAATTACTTTTGGTACAGATAATTAAACTAGTTATAGCTTTCTTACCAGAAGTTTTAAAGAAAATCCCTGATACATGTTTAAAGGGCTCATCTTCTTGATGGTTTTCTGAGAAAAAGGGCCCTTTCAAGCTGTTTGATAAGAAGATGAATCTATAATAATCAATTAACTATAATAAAAATACCAGAACGGGGCGTCTGATCAGGGCCCCCACTGTTTCCTAAAAGTTCAGTCATTTTCCAAATAAATGTTGATGAAAACACAACCTGACACCGCTAAATTTTGAAATGGACTCCTGCTATATATAAGGAGGAAGATTCCATTTGGTACAAAAAGGGTTATGTGTTGTTTTTATGCCCCCGAGAATTTTTGATTTTTGATTAGTTTTTGCCCTGTTTGTCTGTCTGTCTGTCTGTCTGTCTGTCTGTTTGTTTGTTTGTTTGTCTGTCCATCACAAAACTTTAACCTTGATCATAACTTCAAAAGAATTGGACCTAGCCCGATGAAACTTCGCACACTTATTCACCATCACAAGAGCTACATCCTGACCAAGGGCCATAACTGTTGTCATTTTTGGCTGAATTATCTCCCCTTGAATTTTTACAAACCTTTAACCTTGATCATAAATTCAAAAGTATTTGACCTAGCCCGATGAAACTTCACACACTTATTCACCATCACTAGGGCTACATCCTGACAAAGGACATAACTCTGTTGTCATTTTAGCTGAATTAACTCCCCTTGAATTTTTTTAAAACTTTAACATTGGCCATAACTTTCGATTGATATGTGATAGGGCTTTCATAGTTTCACATGTGCATTCCTTGTCACAAGACCTTTCAAGTGGTACCACAATTTTTGACCTCGTGACCTTGACATTTGACCTACTTTTTAAAAAACTTTAACATTGGCCATAACTTTCGATTGGTAAGTGGTAGGGCTTTCATATTGCACATGTGCATTTCTTGTCACAAGACCTTTCTAGTGGTACCATAATTTTTTACCTCGTGATCTTGACCTTGACGTTTGACTACTTTTTAAAAACTTACATTGGCCATAACTTTCTATTGGTAAGTGATATGGCTTTTATATTTCACATGTGCATTCATTGTCACAAGACCTTTCTAGTGGTACCATAATGTTTGACCTCGTGACCTTGATCTTTACGTTTGACCTACTTTTTAAAAACTTTAACATTGGCCATAACTTTCGATTGGTAAATGATAGGGCTTTCATATGTCACATTTGTATTCTAAGTCACATGATCTTTCCAACGATATCATAATTTCTTACTTTGACCTACTTTTTCAGACTTGGAACATTGGCCATACCTTTCAGTTGCTTAGTGATACTGCTTTCATATTTAACATGCGCTGTCCGGGGGCATCACTGTTTCACAAACACATCTTGTAAATTACTGAAAACAAGCATGATGACATCTAGTGTGCTATACAATACTACAAGTATAAACTTCTCAAATCAAAGCAATGCCAGCACTGGTGGATCGATCGTCCCTAAGTGTAGGCTAGTAAACGGTCCTGGACGGAAGCTTAAATTGTTTCGTTTGGCCCTTTAGTCCTAGTATTTTAAGATACATTGTAAACCTGGGATGGGCGCCGCAATACACGGAGTCTGACCTGGATCTACTCTGTTTCCAATGTCCAAGCACATGTGCCCAGTTCATGTTTTACAGAAAACGCCATTTACGCAGCGCTCCGACGTCACAGGGACAAGAAAAAGTGAAGCTACCGGATCTCATATAAACGCAATGTACTCACAATTGACTCTACTGGTAACATTGACAATCGCAGGAGAGCATCTAGATCATTTAGTACCATGGTTAAATTATCGACCCAAAAAGTTTCAAATCCCTAAATTGTGTGATTAGAGCTGTAATCAGATAGATATTTGTGTGCCTTACTGTTTGTTCAGAATTAGTCCAGCTTTAATTTTCTGTTTTGAAGATTTGTCTTGACTGAATGATGTTTTATACTATGTATAGGTCATTGATAAACGCCCAAACTTTATAATTGAAGCCATTACGAAAAACACGCCTAAACTACACTGTGAGTGAGTGTTTGATTCTTAGGTCCCACCAACATCTAAGGTCATACGGAGACTGGATCTCGGTTTAGAGACTCACGAATGTCTGGAGTAGCCCCGGGATCGATCCTGCGACCCCTGGTTTACAAGGCGAGTAGCGAAACCACTACACCTCGGAGGCTTCTACAACTACACTGTAAATTTTATTGCCGTAAAAATGAAAAATTGTGATATTTTTCTTATTTCTGCTAAAAATATTCATTGTGGGTACACATTAGAACCGCCTCATCGAGGCGGTTCTAACGAGTACCAACAATCTATATTTTAGAGCAGAAATAAGAAAAATAAGGTTTACCCCTGTAAAACACAGTTTTACCATATAAAAGTGGGGTTCAAGGCGGTCAAAATTATATAGGCGTGTTTTCGTGATGCTTCATTCTGTATATGTTACATGAGCCTCTTCGCGAGAAAAACTTCTCCAAGTTTGCAACAAGTTTTGTTTGATTGGAGTTTAGCGGCCTTTAAGTGATATCAAACTGGTCAGTTCACCTCACCACTTTTTTCCTGGGCAGGCTTACATATAAGGAGTTAACCAGTACAATGCACATTCTTTTGTCAAAACCCTACTGCCCTTCCTGAATCAGCTGAATGGAGAGAATGACCGTACAAAAGGTTGTATCGAAATCGCGATGCGACATAGAGGATCTTACACGAGTGCTCATGTATTATTGAATTTATTAAACGAGTTGAGGAAAAGGGATAAAATGCGAGGCTTTGCCGAGCATTTTATCCCTTTTCCTCAACGAGTTTAATAAATTCAATACTACATGAGCACGAATGCAAGATTCTTTTTATCATATGACATTTAAAACGGATTTTATTCACGATTTGCTAACAAAAATGTCAATATTCCGCCATCAGTAAACGCGACGTCGTTAAGAACGCCGTACATGTAACGTTACGGGGCGTATCTAGCTAATTTGCATATTTAATCCACTAGTGGATTATCGAATTTATTACATGGCTTTATTACACTCTCAGACGCGACGTCATATGATAAATCTTGATCATCAGTTAGACGCGCTTCCAACTTAACTATCGGGGCCGGCGCACAGACTGAAAAGTCTTTAAAATTGAGCAGGCAACAGCATTTCCTACAATTTACATGTGCGCCCACCAAAATTTGGGTCAGCCTGCGCATCCGCACAGTCTGGTCAGAGTCTTCGACCAATGCTCCCTCATACAGGAAGTGAAGTCTCTGGTCAGACTATATGGATGCGCAGGCTGGTCTGATTCTTTGCTGTGGGCACATGTACATGGCAGGAAATGCTGTGCCCCGTGCTCATATATGTATAAACAAGAGGTCTTGTACTAGCCAATCAGAGCCAGTCTCGGTAGCTCAGGGGTTGCGTGTCTGACTGGTTATAAAAAGGATATACGGGTTCGATACCTAACGGGGTCAGCAACATTCTTCCATGGAAATTGATCACGAAATCTTTCCTACGGTCATTCTCTCCCTTCCGCTAATTCAAGGCTGGCAGTTGTCAGTCTCTGGCGAAAGAATGTGCACTGCACTGGTTAGCCAGTTACATTTAAGCCCGCCTAGGAGAGTGTGGATATGACCTAAATAGTGTTGACTGGTCCGTTAAACTCCAAAACAAACAAAAGCTATCCAAGCAGTGACTAACAAAGGCGCCGATCATACTGCATGGATGCACAAAGCTGATCTGCACCTTTTTTGCTTTTAAATGGCTTAACTGGTTTTTATTATTCCTCATTCATATTAATAAGCTATTCTAGAATTCAAATTGGCCGAAAGCATGCCACGCACAGAGCAATAAATTACCATATTCTCCTGCAATATACCCCTCTGACATCACTGCTCAAAAGTACAACTGCATTCAATGAAAGAATCTCTTGAAATCACACGCGGGGCCATAAATTGTCATATTCCCCTGCAATATTCCCCTCTGACGACGGAGGTCAATGCTCACAAAAGCAGAAAGTGCATTTACTGAAAAAATCTCCAAAAGTCAGAATTCGGTATCATAATTCATTTATCATATGACGTCGCGTCTGAGAGTGTAATAACGCCATGTAATATTTTCGATAATCCACTAGTGGATTAAATATGCAAATTAGCTAGATACGTCCCGTAACGTTACATGTACGACGTCGCGTTTACTAACGGCGGAATATTGACATCTTTGTAGACCGTCTTGAATAAAATGCGTTATAAATGTCATATGATAAACAGAATCTTGCATTCGTACTCATGTAATATTGAATTTATTAAACTCGTTGAGGAAAAGGGATAAAATGCTCGGCAAAGCCTCGCATTTTATCCCTTTTCCTCAACTCGTTTAATAAATTCAATAATACATGAGCACTCATGTAAGATCCTCTATATCAATAATTTATTAAACTCGTTGAGGAAAAGGAATAAAATGCTCGGCAAAGCCTCGCATTTTATCCCTTTTCCTCAACTCGTTGAATAAATTCAATAATACATGAGCACTCATGTAAGATCCTCTATTTCTTGCCCTTGTGGGGAGGAATATGACGATTTGTTCACCCTCGACAGGTAATATTGCCGGAGGGCAATGACGATTTGTTCACCCTCGACAGGTAATATTGCCGGAGGGCAATGACGATTTGTTCACCCTCGACAGGTAATATTGCCGGAGGGCAATGACGATTTGTTCACCCTCGACAGGTAATATTGCCGGAGGGCAATGACGATTTGTTCACCCTCGGCAGGTAATATTGCCGGAGGGCAATGAAGATTTGTTCACACTCGACAGGTATTATTGCCCTCGGGTTTCGCATTCGGACAATATTTCCTGCTTGAGTGAACAAATTGTCATATTCCCCGCACACAAGGGAACAAATGAATATTGTTATATGTTTTAGTTTCATATATTTTATTGTTTTTGGGTTGTCTATCTAATGTTATAAATGCAGTATATACAATGTATATATGCAATATATTGTTCGCATAACATAATAACTTGTTCACACAATATAATAACTTGTTCGCAAAATATATAATTTTCTTTTGAGATGATATGTTGTGCGAACAAGATAATATGTTGTGCAAACAAGAAATAGGTTGTGCGATCATGATATTATGATGTGCAGGCAAGATAATATGTTGTGCAAACAAGAAAATAGGTTGTGCACACAAGATATTATGTTGTTTGCAGTCGACTTTACAATTAAATCAGCATGTCCTTCCAAGGTTCCGTATATACATGCCATTTTCGAAAAAAAAACATTATTGTACAGTTCTGTTTTCATCGTACATCTAAAAATATGCAGATGTACCTTAAATGATTCGACACAAATTAATACATGTATCTCAATTCAATTTTAAATTCAGAAAAGCCATCATTTTTGTCTCAATTTATGCACAATACCTCTAGGAATATCAATTTTTTACTTATTACTCAAGCATATGGCTATGGAAACGGATGAGTGTAGAAACTATACACTCATTCAGCAACGCTGAAATCGCAGTGTTTCAAAGGCTGAAACCTACCCTCAGTTCAATGTAAAAGCTTGCATTTAAAATGAGGACACTTGTATTCATCGGTACCGGCTGGATGCCCCACAAAGAAGTGTGCTAAACCTTTTAGCGGTAACGGCTTACTGACATATTCGTCTGTCATGGGATGCAAACATATGTGAGCCAGCGCATGACAAAACCTACAATAAGACATGTGCGCCCAACAAAGACTCAGATCAGCCGCACAGTCTGATCAGAGTCTTCGTTGTGCTATGAGTGGTATGGTTTACTGACATATTCGTCGGATGCAAATATATTTTGAGCCAGCGCATGTTAAAACCTACAATAAGACATGTGCGCCCAACGAAGACTCAGATCAGCCTGCGCATCCGCGCAGTCTGATCAGAGTCTTCGTTGTGCTATGCGGATGGCTAAGGGCCTAATGCTCCTCCAGGCAGCAAGAGAGGTATGTGGTTAGACTATATGAATGCGCAGGCGGATCTGATTCGTCGCTCGCTGGGCGCACTTGTCTTATTGTAGGTTTTGTCATGCGCTGGCTCATTTATGATATTGTTTATGGTTTTGAGCGAACATGAGAAAAACTGGGTGGCCAGTTTAGAACTTTTGGCTTCTATATATCATATTATGGGTTGTGTTTACTCTTTAATGTTTTATGTAACTTTCCTTCATTGTGATACCTCTTTGACTGTATGGCTTTATCCATGTAAAGATATGGTCTCAAGCAGGCTCAATATTTGTTGTCTACGTCCAGACATTATAGAGTTTGGGTTTAACACGGACGTACAACCATTAGTTACCCACAAAGGTTGACCTTTATATTTATAATGTACAAGATTTCACAAAACGGAAAAAGCGGCCCATGACAATTATAAGCGTTCACACAAAAAAGAGGCACACTGCCAGAGCTCTGACACAGAATTGCTATCACATGTGTACAAGCTCATATTTGCTGTCATGTTTATACAGGCTAATACTTAATAAACATCTACAAACTCTCGGCCGCGACGGACCACTGCCTATCCTATAAGCTCCCCAGGATCCTTCGGCTCTGGTTTTGGTTAGCTAAAACAAACACTTGCCGTTAGCAAAAAAAATTGGGTTAAACTTCAATTAATTTTGTAGGAGAGTTGTCTACTGAACTTCTCCAACAGTTTTCAAGCATACCTGTTGATAAGATGTTACTAGCATATTGAAGTTGCACATGTACCTTTTTAAAGTGACAAAAATACAGCAGTTGCAACTGTGCCATTCCAGACATTATACTTCAGTCGGCTGGATCCTGGGCGCAGACTGGCAATTAGAATATTGCCAAACACAGTTAATTGTATAAAACACATATATGAGATATAATTCTAGACATTCACATTTAATATGTGCTAAGCGTAGACCTAGCTTTTTGTAAAAGATATACTTGTTTATATAGATATTTTCTCAAACACGCCCATATTTCAACATACCTGTGTGTGTGTATGTGATAGAATCTCCTTTTTGTTTATATATATTTTATATAGGATTTATATATTAGACGGAGCACGATTAAAACCTACAAGATGCCTCATTATGCGGCCAGTGAAAACTCAAATCAGATGTGACATTGTCTGATAAGAGTTTTCACTGCTTACACGAGCCTGTTATACCATACTGATCCTAATCATTGGGACAGGCAGGCCACAGCAGACCCAGATCAGATTGCTCCCAAAAGGATCTACACTGTTTGCTATTCCGTTTCCACCTTTTGGACTGCTCGCCAGATCATAAATTCTCAAACAGGCCCATCTTTTATCTATATTACAACAGACTGTGTGTGTGATAGAATCTCCTTTTTGTTTAAATATATATATAATATATGGGATTTATATATTAGACGGAGCACGATAAAAACCTACAAAATGCCTCATTATGAGGCCAGCGAAAACTCAAATTAGGTGTAATATTGTCTGCTTATACCGTAATGATCCTAAGCATTGGGACAGCCAGGCCCAAAGGAGCAGTCTGATCAGGATCTACACTGTTTGGTATTCCGTTCGCACCTTATGGAGTCCTTGCGCCAGTTCATAAAACAAGTTTGTTTAAAATTTTAGGAGTATAGGAGAATAAAAGCAATTCATAAAGGTGTCCAAATTTTTAAGATTTTTTACGGTAGTTGCTGAACCATTCAGAGACAGAAAAATTGCCAGCACATACAAAAAGGGTCATTAGAATTATCTGATCACTGTTCTTTAAATGCACGTGCGCGGCCAACTACAGTCGACTTTCAATTACTCGAATACTTTTGGGACCATGAAATTATATTCGAGATAGGGGTAGTTCGAATTACTGAGGATTAATCATAGAACCAGGTCACGAAGCATAATGGGATTTACCGCTTTCTAAAAATAAATGCATGTTGTGTGTACTCATTAGAATCGCCTCATTGAGGCGATTCTAATGAGTACACACAACATACATTTTCAAGATGAAGTCAAACAAATATCCATATATGACGCTGTGGATATCTGAAGCTATTGAAAGAATTCTCAGGGGATTCCAAAATGGCTTCGAATTAACCGTGGTAAATGAGCCTCCGTGTTCGAGTGTTTGAAAGTTCACTGTAAACGCTTGACTTCCTGCATGAACTACCTCAAAGTCTTTTATTTGCCTTCACTGCAGCTGGTGTTGTGTCGTGTGGCGGCCGTAAAAAGTCTCCCCGTACATCAACCATAGTGCAGTTTATATTTTACTTTTGGTCCTTTGAGATCAGCGTGAATATTCTGAGAAATCAGAAATAAATTATTGGTTTAGACTCATATTCTAGACAGGTTTTTAATTATTTGGCCCCATTTTGATTTATATCAGTCTTTGAATCGACTGCCTATTCGAAATTCGCAAAATTGCAGTATGTTTCCTCTGGCTTTCTTTGCCGGATCATTACAGGGTCACTGATGAGGCTTTATTAGCCGAAACTACGTAGTATGACCCATCTTCTTTCTTATGAATGGTTTCATTGCTCTTAAAGGAACTCATTTTTGATTTTTATTCTATGCATTTCTGCATTCAACAAAGTGTGATAATTTTAAACATATTTCACGAGTATGGACTCGATTTAGTTTTTTTCTTACCCGAGGACCGGGGCTAAGACCTGCTACCGATCGAACGGGCGATCCGATGGTTGGAAACGCCTAATATAATATATGTCGAACCAATAGGAATAAAATATTCTTTTATCTAGCATACCACAACATTTCTGTTCGATTTGATATTCATCATTTCTAATTCAAAGTCATGCACAGTGGCCGATGAATACAGCATTGGGAGAGTATAAAAGACGGGAGTAACGGTCGGTAGTCGAGATTTAAAGTAGGAAGTAATTTTTGACAATTAAAAATGGTATCAACCATCTTAATGAAAATTGGAAACACAATTGAAATATGGAATCCTCTTCAAAATGCATATAGGAATTCGTATTATTAAAAACTATTTTTCACGATTTAATTTTCACTGAAATATACGACCCTGTTGCAAAATTTGGGTCGGGAGTAACTTTTGCGGCATTTACGAAGTCAAACATTTTGCAAATGTTCAGCCGGTGGTTACTACAATGACTGTGTTATACATCAATTACAAACATGTTACAGATTAGAAAAATATAAAAATAATGTTATTTTAATCGCACCTTCTAGTAAATAATTGACCGGAGAGTAGGTAGGGAGTAATTTCCGGCTTGAAAACGGATCAGATCTCCATCGATTTGTTTCATTGCTCATATTACGGACATTGTACTCCTTAGACTTTGGTCAGAAGAAAACTGAAGCTGCACAACATCTATTTGTTTTTTTGTTTTTTTTTTTATTTATTTATTTATTTTATTTTATTTCTTTTTTGTTTTGTTTTCTTGTGATTTCAAGATGTTTAAAAAATATAATGTGCAAGCGGATTTAAAGCCGGAAATTACTCCCTACCTATGCCCGGGTCCATTATTTACTGGACGATGCGATCAAATAACTTTTTTTCTGATCTGTGACTTGTTTTCAGTTGTTTAATGCATAACAATATATCTTGAAGCAACGCCATACTGTACATAATTTACATACCGCAAAAGTTACTCCCGACCCCAAATTATGCGATATGGTCGTATATTCCAGTTTGAATCGTGAAAAATGTTTTATAACAATATGACTTCTTATATGCATTTTGAAAAGGATTCTATATTGCAAGTTTGTTGTGACGTTTTCATTATGTATTAGACATTGAAAATACTAGATCAGTTAATATTTTGACCCCTAGCGAGCTCCTTTTGAAAAACCGGCCCCATGACGCTTACCCCGAAGACATGTTTGCTCATGACGTGATTGGATACCCGTTTTGGTTGTGATTCTCTGTGCGTGCATGCGTGTGTGTGTGCGTGCGAATGCTTTTATTGTTTTGGTGATGGTTTTTCCTGAGTAACTTCTTGCTATTTTTATAAAATGCTTTTTAGAATTTATAAACACATCAAATTTTGTATAATGTACATTTATATACAGATTTTTTACATTTTTATTGTTTTTATAAACATTTTTTTTTTCAATAAAATAAGAAAAATGGCGTATACGTTTTGTTCTTATGTCAAACTTTTTTTCATTCATGACCTAGCCAGAGATGAAATACATCACATGAAACAAGTCCGTGAAATGAACACCCCCTTAACCCCATTTTATATAGAGAAAACTAAGGTTTACAGGGATATACATTTTTGTTATTTCTGCTCCAAGACATAGGTTGTGGGTACTCATTAGAACCGCCTAAATGAGGTGGTTCTAACGAGCACCCACAGCCTAAAGATATAGGTTATGGATACTCATTAGAACCGCCTCTGTGAGGCGGTTCTAACGAGCACACACAGCCTAACGAGCACACACAACCAATATTTTCAGTATAAATAGGAAAACTATTACGGATTTTCATCAGAAATGTAGCCGTTTTGGAGATTTGAAAAACCCGCACTATGTCGCATGGGTGTGTTACTGTAACGGACGGCAATAAAACTACCAAGCTACTAATAGGACTAGCAGCATGACTGCTTGTGTGAAGCTGCTTAAAATGGCTACCACTGTTGGGGACTGATGGATGATTAAACGATATGGATGCTTGCCGTGGGAGCCGTATGGTCCGATAGATTTACAGTGGGAATTACTTGTCATCAGCCTATCGCCTTCAGTTTTGATCGGATCTTCCGGAATCTAACAAAACCAGAGGACCAATGGTACTGGAACGCCCACCTGAGTGGTCCAAAGTAAAATACTTTAACTGACCTTCCAAGGCGGTTCTTCTGTCGCTGTTTATTATTGCTATACATGTAGTTCGTCTTTGCATGAATGTATAGCATATTTTTAGATAGCCGTTTGGCCATTATGTGGGAAAGTACGAGCCATTTTGGCTTCCTGCTTGTGATGTTTTCGTTGGGGATTGGTTATTTTTCCCAATGGTGTCTCTGGTGGGGGCACGGGGTCATTGTGTTGCTTCCTAATCCTAATGTGCCCAATCGAAGTGGAGGGGGACATATTGTTTTTGGTGCGGATCCCGTCGGAGTATGCATCTTGGCGTGACACTTTCTTGTTGGAATATATCCCATGAACTACTGGGTGGATTTAAATCAAATTTGCATCGATACAATATTGGGCAGTATGAAGAACTGATTAGGTTTTGGTAATCTTGACCTTATTTTCAAGGTCACAGCTGTGCTAAATAAGTCAAATTTGGGCCAAATTTAGATTTTGTGCAGTATATCTCATTAACTACTGGGTGGATTGTAATCAAGTTCACATGGATATAACATTTGGGCAAGATGAGGCACTGATTAGGTTTTGGTGACCTTGACCTTTTCTTCAAGGGCCCAGCCAGGCTAAATAGATGAAATTTATGCCAAATTTAGGTTGTGTGCAGTATATCTTCTGAACTACTTGGTGGATTATAATGAAGTTTGCAAGGATATCACATTGGGACAGGGTGAAAAACTGATTAGCTTTTAGAGACCTTGACCTTATTTTCAAGGTCACAGTCGTGCTAAATAGGTCAAAGTTGGGCCAAATTTAGGCATGAAATACTGGGTGGATTTTAATCAAACTAGTAAGAAAAGGTCACTCAGGAAATGCCACAATCCAAGAACGCAGCCGTCTCAAGTAGAAGTAAAACAAAGATCAGGAATTGATACAATTAACTTACTCCACCCATAAAAGACACCAAAGGGAAAGAAATACAAACATTAAGCGACCAGACCATAATGGAAACCTAAACAAAAGAAGGCCATAAGGACAGTTACTTTCCCACAAAATGGCCATATGGCCATCCAAAACCAAAAGACACAAGTGATACACACAGTAAGTAACAAACAACAACATAAATAAATCGCCACAGAAGAGCCGCCTTGGAACGGTCAGTGGAAGATTTCCACTGGGGGGCTTAAATCGGTTTTACACGGCCACAATCCTCGCCCTTACTTCCGTCGCGATTTAGACAAATAATTTGTTCAGTCCGCATGAAGGCCTCCTAACTCATCAGTGCAACATCTCCATGAACACAAAAATCAAAGAACCACAGAGGTGAGACAACGGTGAGGACTCGACAGCAAGAAACCACTGAAATGCTGGAGCAAAAGAAAACCAACAGTTAGACTCCGATGAGCCCGACCAGAGACAGAGCATCAGGCACCAACCAACATTATCTCTCTAATTTTCAATAAGCCTTTACGTTGGAGCCGTCATAGAATCTGAGGCCTGACCCACCGGCGTGCAATTAAAGAGGGAAGCAAAGTTGTCAACCGTGATTGGGTTAACTACCATGCATGCAGTCTGTCGTATAATATCCATGTTGTACCCAATCTTTTTATATCGAAGAATGATTTTACGAAATTGGGTGCTGAAGTCATTGCGGTTATATATTTTTCTGAATTTATATACTAAGTCACCATAAAATTCAGGTTCCGATAGACCTTGTTGCAGAAGAGATTTAAGTCCAATATTGAATTTTGAAATTAAATCAGAATGGTGTCTATAAAATTTTGAAAAGGCTTTGCGTAGTTTATGGTGCCGATAACCCTGATTAAGGAGTTTAGCCGTTAATAATTTATTACGAGTGTTGAAGTCAGTTACATGACTACACACTCTAGCAAATCGAATTAATTGCGAAATATAAACGCCATAGGATGGCGCACGAGGAACATCACCATCCAAAAAAGGAAAATTTACAATCTCAAAATCAAAGTCATCGCGTTTATCATAAATTTTGCACGAAACAAACCCATCTACAATAGATAGATGTAAATCCAAAAACGGGGCCTCGGTATCAGAAGAATTTGCTTTATTTAACTGAAGTTCTAGGGGGTAAATCTGACTGATCAAACCATCAAAATAGGTATTATCAATATTTAATAAATCATCTAAATATCTAGAAGTAGAGCTAAAAGCTTCAATAATTTCAGATTGGTTATCAATGGAAAGCGACAAAATGAAGTCTCTTTCATAACAATACAAGAACAGATCAGCTACAAGAGGTGCGCAATTAGTACCCATCGGAATACCCACAATTTGTCTAAATAACATAGTACCGAATCTAATATAAATATTGTCAAGTAGAAAGGTGAGGGCATCACAAACTTTCTGACATGACCAAAGTGTGTAATTCTTATGCTCTTTAGAAGTGAAAAATGCATTTCTGACATTACATGCAAGATAGAGAGAATCTTCTCTGTGAAAAGCCCATTCAATTAAATCATTAAGCTTTTCTTTTATAAGATTATGAGGAAGTGTAGTGTAAAGAGTGGAAAAATCGTAGGTAGACAGACTAGAAGCACGAAAATGTCTAGATTTCAATTTATTTAAAACCTCATTCGAATTTTTTATAGACCAAAACAGATTTCTTCCTGATCTTTCAAGGACTTTATCACAATATTTAATTACATGCGTTTTAATAGCAGTAAGACAGGAAGTTAATAATTTAGAAAGTTCAGTAGTAGTGCAAGAGCTAGAATTTGCAATAAACCGTGCTTTGTAAGGTTTTTTATGAAGTTTTGGTAACCAGTATAGCGTAGGAAGCTTGTTTTGGTCTTCGTTAACACACACAGCAAACTTGGTGGCTGAAAGACAAACATGTTTATCTACTATAGCTCTCTCTTCAGCTAAAGGCTGAAGTTCATAGGCCTTAGTACCACCAAGCTCCTGCTTAAGCGTGTTAACATAGAAAGTCAAGTCATCTATAGAAAGTGACACGGTGGCACACACAAAAACAGACGAAACGAACCAACGGCCCAAAGCCAAATAACAAACGAACGACCGCCTAGGGACGGACAGTAGTAAAACAACTTGGGGTGTGTGTATGTATGTGTGTGGGGGGGGGGGAGGCTTCAACTCCGGAAGTTATGAAATTTCAATCCTCGCCCTCAGTTCCAGTTCAGTATCAAACAAATAACAATAACAAATTGATCCACATGGGGGCTTTCTAGCTCAACAGTGAGTCATGATAAAATACATGGTAAAATGGTTATATTTTTGTTTGTTTGTTTGATTTGAGTTTTCACGTCCCCTTCAACACTGTAAAGTTCATTTTGGAGACACCGTTCCAATTTTGTGGGATATTTACCCGGCATTGAGATGAAATGACATCCCAAGCCATGTCGCCCAATGAAACCAATAGGGTTTATAAGCATGCACGGACCTTCTCGCACCGCCCGCTTTGCCTGGTTTACCAGAACTCATGTACGAGTCGGTTTCAGCTCTGCGTGGAAGCATCATGCAGCACATATATTTCTTCCAGCCCCGATGGGCGGGGGCCGTAAAATTGTTATGTATAGATTAATATTATCATGAATCAGGGTTGAGGACTCAACAACAATCCGACGTCAGAGCAGAAGAAAACCAACAGTTAGATCACTAGATCACAGAGGGTCGAACCCAGGAAATATCCGGCTCCACAATTCCCGAATTAAAAGGATTTAGGGTGGGACCGTCCAACCAAAGAGCGAAGCAAAGTTGTCCACTGTAAAACAACCAAACACGCGGTCTGTCGCATACTATCTTGTTATATGCTCTATAAAAGGGTTATCCTTTGGAAGCAAGGAATACACCACAGAACTGAAAATATGGAGTGTGCATGTTTTCTGGGCCAGACAAGCTAGTTTCGGCCAGTTAGGCTTCACCCTCAAATATTTCCAAAATTCCACAATGGAATCAGTGATCCCAATGGACAATAAAATATAAACTACACTGATGTAGGGCATGGAGACGTTTTACGACCGCTACACATTCCCAGTCACCAGCTGTAATGACGTTAAATATACTCTATAAAAGGCTTATCCTTTGGAAGCAAGGAATACACCGCAGAACTGAAAAACTGCTATAACCACTTTTCTTGTATTTAGCAACATTTTTTCTGAACTGACCAGAAAAATTATCACTACCTAGTATTCTTCAGAATTTATAAACTAAATCCCCATAAACCTCAGGTTCCGACAGTACCTGTTGCAGCTAAGTCTTCAAAGAAAGGCCATATTTAGAAATAATGTCGCAATGTCGAAAATCAAATTTTGAAAACGTTTTGCGCAGTATATGATACCGATAGCCTTGTTTTAGAAGTTTAGCTGTTAAAATTCTGTTGCGATCATTAAAGTCATCAACATGACAACAAGCCCTAACAAAACGAATAAGCTGTGACATAATATCCCATAAGACATAGCCTTAGGGACGTCATGATCCACGAAAGGAAAATTTACAATTCAAAATTTAAAATAATCTCTTTTATCATAAACTTTGGAAGAGACAGTCCCATTAGAAACAATCAAAAGTAAATCCAAAAATGGGGCTTCAGATCATCAGAATTAACCTTATTTAACTGTAATTCTTTTGGATAAATTATATAAACCATTTGATCAAAATAGACATTATCAATATTTAAAAGACCATCCAAATATAGAGAGGTAGAGTTAAACTCCTCAATCGGTTTGTTTATTTCAGAAAGGGACAACATGAATTCTTCTTCATAACAAAATATGGATATAACAATTGGTCAGGGAAAAGAAACGGTTAGTTTTCGTGACCTTGTCAGCATTTTGAAGGTCACGGTGGTGCTGTTTAATTAAGCTTATTTTGAACGGGTTATGTGGTGGTAGGGGGGGGGGGGCATCTTTTTTCTCAGAAAACAAGTCTAGTTGACTTCTATTTTGGGTAGGTTATTATACCGATAACCCTGATTAAATGTTTAGCCGTTAATGGTGAAGTCGGTTGCATGACTAGACAATCTGGCAAACCAAATTAATTGCGATATATCAACACCGTAGGATGCCGATTGAGGAACATCACCATCCAAAAAGGAACATTTACAATCTCAACATCAAAATCATCGCGTTTATAATACATTTTGCACGAAACAACCCATCTAATATAAACAAAATGTAAATCCAAAAAGGGGACATCGGTAGCAGAAGAATTTGCTTTATTCAAACGAAGATCTTGAGGGTAAATTTGACTGATTAAACCATAGAACTAAATATCAATATTTAATTAGTTATTCAAATACCTTTAAGTCGAACTGAAAGCTTCAATAACGTCGTGCGTGTGTGTGCGTGCGTGTGTGCATGTGTGTATGTATGTGTTTGTGCGCGTGTACGTATGTGCGTGTTGCATACGTACGTTTGTGCGTTCGTGCGTCCGTGCCTGTGTATGTAGATTTACATGCACATATATTGTTATTGGTTTAGTCGTACATGATCAAACGGATCAAAAGGCTCAGCCACTCATAACATCATTGAAAACCATATGTCGTTTTACCAGGAGATGACTTTTAGACGAGCTGATCCTGGAAAAAATTGTATTATTGAACATTATGCTGCATTTGATGCAACCAAAAATTTAATTTAATCATTACATTACAATAACACACGCATGCGGCATAGTGCATTTTTCCACATCTCCAAAATGGCCATTTTACTGACGAAAATCCGTGATATTTTTCTTATAAATACTGCAAATATAGCCTGTCGTGCTCATTAGAACCGCCTCATTGAGACGGTTCTAACGAGTACCCACAACCTATGCCTTGGAGCAATCAGCCCACCCCACCCCACCCCCCACCCCCCCAATCGGGGCCTAAAGAAATAGATGGGCTGCATGGTGCTTCCACGCAGAGCTGAGAAAGACCCGCACACGAATACTGGTCAACCGCTTAGAGGATCTAAGCCTGCCTAAGCAAAGTGGTGCGAGTGTCGTACCGCCAATGCTTATAAAACCTATTGGTTTCATTTGGTGACAGGGCTTGAGATGTCATTTCATCTCGATGTCGGGTAAAAGTCCCACAAAATTGGAAGCAACATCTCCAAAATGGCCTTTATAGAGTTGACGGGGACGTTAAACCTCAAATTAAACAAACGAACAAACATGTCTTGGAGCAAAACTTAGAAAAGTAATGTATACCCCCTTAAACCCCAGTTTCTTCTATATAAAGTGGGGTATAGGGGGGTCTTCATTTCACGGCCTTGTTCACGTGATGAAGTTTCTCTTTTATAAGATCATTAGGTAGTGTAGTGTAAAGCGTGAAAATATATAACGTAGACAAAATGCGCAAGTTCGTCTGGAATTTAGACGGGTCCCAGCCTAAAGACTTAAGTAATGTTAGTTGGTGCCTGATGCTCTGTCTCTGGTCGGGCCCACCAGATTCCTACTATTTTTCTTTTTTTTTTTTTGCTCCAGCATTTCAGATGTTTCGTGCTGTTGGGTCCTCATCGTTGTTTCATCTCTGTGTTCGTTTGATTTTTTTATGTTCTTGGAGATAATGCAGTGATGAGTTAGAAATCATCCATACGGGCTGAACAAATTTTGTCTAAACCGCGACAGAACCAAGGGCGTGGATTGTGGCCACATAACATCGATCTTATTCAACCAGTAAAAAAATACTGACCGTTCCAAGACGGTTCTTCTGTCGTGGTTTATTATTGTTATAGTTCTCTATACATGTATGTATTGTTTATATCTTATCATAACTGTTCTTTTGGCTTTCCGCTTGTTAAGTTTTCATTGTGATGAAGTTATATGAGCCCCGCCAAGCGAATTTGTGTCTTCGAGCATTCCGTCATGACAAATTTTAACTGCGCATGCCCAGCCATTCATAGGGGCCAGGGATATGGCTTTCTGTCTGAAGGTTCCTCCTGATTCACTGCTTGTATTAGCGAGCAGCGAAGGTTCTGGCGAGACTGCGCGGATGCGCAGGCTCGCCTGAACCTTCGCTGCTCGCATAGGCGATAAGTACCAAAATCGCTTGACGGGGCCCATTTTATGTTTGTATATCTTTTCCTTTGGTGGCTTGGGTTGGGGGGGGGGGGGGGTGGTGTTGGGAAATTCTATCGATTGCTGATCATTGCCTTCACTTTTTTTTTTTCGTTTTGCTTTGTTTTGTTTAAAACCTCATTCGAATTTTAATAGACCCAAAGAGATCTCTCCCTGATCTTTAATAGAATGTGTCGCAATGTTTAATCAAATGATTTTTAACGCCAGTAAGGCATGAAGTTCAAAATTTAGAAAGCTTAGTAGTGGCAAGAGAACTTAAATTTGAAATAACCCGAGCTTCGTATGGTCTTTTGTGCAGTTTAGGTAACCAATATAGCGCAGGAAGACTATCTTTGCCTTCATTAATACATACAGAAAACATTCTTTATAACCAGTGCTTAAATGGAAAGCATAGCCTACTATGAGGATCACAACAGGAAAATAAAAGTGAAGGCAAAGATCAGGAATGGATACGATTTCTTCACACCTCCCATCCAAGACACCGAAGGGAAAGAAATACCAACATAGAACAACTTATTTAACGTCACTACAGCTGATGTCTGGGATGTGTGGCGGCCGTAAAAAGTCTCCCTGTCTTACACCATAGTGTAGTTTATATTTTTTGTTCTTTGGGATCATTGATTCCATTGTGGAAATTTGAAAATATCTGAGGGTCACTGATGAGGCCAAAATGGCCGAAACTAGCTAGTCTGGCCCAGAAAACATGTACACTCCATATTTTCCAGTTCTGTGGTGTATTCCTTGCTTCCAAAGGATAACCCTTTCTAGAACATACGAGTATTCACCATAATGAAAACTTCACAAGCTGATAACCAAAAGGAAAGTTACTTTCCCATAAAATGACCAAATGACTATCCAAAATAAAATAATAATAAAAAAGTTGTTTTGGCAAATTTTCTTCATAAAATAAATCACACCAACAAAGGGCAGCAGCATCCTGCGATAACTCTTTATGGGAAACACTAATCTATCACTTTCGATTTAAAAAACTTGTTCCATATCTTGGCATTGATTCAAATACTCCTGATACTTGATTAGAAGCCTCCGTGGTGCAGTGGTTACGCTACTCGCCTTGTAAACCAGGGATCGCAGGATCGATCCCGGGCTTCTCCAGCTTTTCGGATAAGTCTTTAAACCTAGGTCCCGTCTCCGTATGACCTTAGCTTTTGGTGGGACGTAAAACTCAAAAACTCACTCACTCCTGATACTTGATATTGTTAAGACTCAGTGTATTGCTATCCAGCAACAGTCCATATGATTGCGGAGAATTTAAAACTAAATACAAAATATAATTTATAAAGGACCGTAATACTGATTATTTTCCTATATTAATTTCATTTGTTGCTTAATCGATGGTGTAGATAATGTACGTTGAAACAAACATAAAGCCCCTAAATGAAATGGAAACTGAGTATTTTGAAAATAGTTACTAAATTAACTCATTTCGAATTTCTCTATTGTCAAAACATTAAAGCCAAAGATGTCTTTACGTCACTTTAAATTTGGTATTCAAGATTTTCATAGGAAGCATGCTTTGGCTCCGGCAGACAAGGCCGCAAAAATGCCGTCGTTGTTTGACAGCTCCCACAATGTTGATACTCTTCAGTAAGAACTTGGTAGTACAAAGCCTATGGACTGCATATGGTATCATGTATGAAATGTCATAAAATGTAGTTTTATCAATCATTTGGCCACCAAGTTTGCTTAATGTGTTAAAGAAGGCCAATATAGGCTCTGTCTCTGGTCGGGCCCATCGGAGTCTAACTGTTGGTTTTCTTCTGCTCCAGCATTTCAGTGGTTTCTTGCTGTCGAGTCATCACCGTTGTTTCATCTTCGTGGTTGTTTGATTTTTTTGTGTTCACTGAGATGTTGCACTGATGCGTTAGGAGGCCTTCATGCGGACTGAACAAATTATTTCTCTAAATCGCAACGGCAGTAAGGGTGAGGATTGTGGCCATGTAAAATCGATTTAAGCGCTCCCCAGTGGAATTCGTTTCACTGACCGTTCCAAGGCGGTTCTTCTATCGCGGTTTATTTTTGTTATGGTTTGTCTTTGAGTGTTTGTATCGCTTATATTATTTTGTTTTGGATAGCCAATTGGCCATTTTGTGGGAAAGTAACCGTCCTTTTGGCTTTCCGCTATTGATGTTTCCATTAGGGTCTGTTGTTTCATGTTTGTGTTTCTTTCCCTTCGGTGTCTCTGATGGGAGCTATGGGTTAATTGTATCGATTACTGATTATTGCCTTCACTTCTATTTTCCTACGCTACATTGGTTATCTAAACTTCACAAATAATAATAATAATAATAATAATAATAATAATAATAATAATAATAATAATAATAATCGACCTTATTTATAGAGGGTAACAAATTTAGTACTAGTACTAATCTTCCATATGGCCCTCTTTTCCTGGGTAGAAACCAGTACAGAGCAATGTGGATAAAGTCTCTTGCTCAAGGAAACAACACATGGCGCATGTGACGATCGAACCCGGTACCTCTCGATCTCAAATCCGATGCTTTACCACTGCACCACTGCGCTCCAAACAGCCCCCGCCCATTGGGGCTTGAAGAAATATATGGACTGCATGATGCTTCCATGGAGAGCTGAATCAGATCCGCTCACGGATAGTGGTAAACTGCTTAGAGGATCTAAGCCTGCCCAGGTAAAGTGGTGCATGTCGGACCGTCCATGCTTATAAACCCTATTGGTTTCATTGGGCGACAGGGCTTGAGATGTCAATGTCGGGTAAAAGTCCCACAAAATTGGAAGCAACGTCTCCAAAATGACCTTTACAGAGTTGACGGGGACGTTAAGCCTCAAATCAAACAAAAGACCATACAGATCACAGTTTATTACAGTCGAGTTCCTGTACCACTTTTGAACTTGCTAAATTATTGGGTATATGTCTTGTTGTCCTAAAAACATATGATTAACCCATTTAGTACCAGAAACCACAAAACGGGTACCCTGGCAAACAGTGCAGACCCAGATTAAACGCGGCAGAACGCGGTGTCTGATCAGGGCCTCCACTGTTTGCTAAAAGTGCAGTCATTTTCCAAATATACATGTATTTTGATGAAAACAGAACCTGTCATCCCTAAATTTGAAATGAATCCCTGCTATATATAAGGAGGAAGATTTCATTTGGTACATAAAGGGTTAAAATTGCGTCAAAACAGGAGTGAATGCAATGATTAGGAATCGATATAATTAACTTACACCTCCAAACCAAGGCACCCAAGGGAAAATAGCAACATAAAACAATTTCATCGTAATTAAGACATCAAAAGCGGAAAACCAAAAGAACAGCTCCTTTCCCACAAAGTGTTTAAACGATTATCCAAAACAAAAAAGATATTAGCAGTACATACATGCAAGGACAGACAATGAAACTAATTACCAACAACAGAAGCACTGCCTTGGAACGGTCAGTAAAAAAATACAGTCGAACTTCAATGGCTCGAACACCTTTGGGACCTCGAAAATCTGTTCGAGACAGGGGTAGTTCGAGCCACTGAGGTTACTGTCAGGAGGAATAACGGGATACTTGAGACACATTTTCGGTGTTCTATAATGAAAATGTATGCTGTGTGTGCTCATTAGAATCGCCTCATCGAGGCGATTCTAATGAGTACACACAGCATACATTTGCAAGATAAAAGACTAAAATCTTCTTAATTATCCTCCACTATTTCTTATGTACAGGATTTCGCTAGGGGCTCAAGAATGGGTTCGACACATCCATGGTGACACATCCATCCATCGGTGTTCGAGCCATCGAAGTTCTACTCTAAATGGGGTAGGTGGCGGGGTGGGAGCCAAGTGGGGGGGGGGCTTAAATCTATTCTACGTGACCACAATCCTTTGCACTTGGGTCTGTCGTGGTTTAGACAACCCCGCCAAGCGAATTTGTGTCTTCGAGCATTCCGTCATGACAAATTTTAACTGCGCATGCCCAGCCATTCAGAAGGGCCAGGGATATGGCTTTCTGTCTGAAGGTTCCTCTTGATTCACTGCTTGTATGAGCGAGCAGCGAAGGTTCTGGCGAGACTGCGCGGATGCGCAGGCTCGCCTGAACCTTCGCTGCTCGCATAGGCGATAAGTACCAAAATCGCTTGACGGGGCCCATATAAGGTTTCTCACTCATCAGTGCAACATCTCCGACAACATAAATATCAAACAAATAAGGAGATAAAACAACTTTTAGGGCTACATGAAATAAATAAATGCTGGAGCTAAAGAAAACCAACAGTTGGACTCCGATGGGCCCGACCAGGGACAGAGCATCAGGCACCAACCAACATTACTTAAGGATTATCATAATGTCTTCTGGCACGTAAGCTAAAATTTACGGTTGTTCAGCATGTTGACATATTTCTAGAAAAACAGCCCATAATGTTCCAAATTATATGAATAATCATAAAACATGCACATGAACAAATGCAGAAGATATGTTTGACGACAACAAAATAAAAATTCACTTTGTAAGAAAATTACCTTTTAAAATGGTCCATTTTTGAACATCTGTTTTCCATTGTTCTTCCTTAGAAACATTCCATTTTTACACCAACATATACTTTGGCCCGTGTACTAGCAACAACGAGACGTGGTTTTTCCATAAACAGGCATCTTACCCAAGTTGAGTTTTTCACGTGTTAATGATGGATATTAATACACCTACTTCTTCTTTGGGGCGAGGGTGGGGGTCAATTCAGCTGTGAACTTCTAGCCTTCACCTCTGACTTATCTTCATCATGTTTTCATCAGCTCTTGATGGGGGTATTTCAATTTTATGCATTTCTGGTATGCAGCAGTTTCATTTGTGCAGTTGATCAGCTAGCAACTCACTCAGATTAAACTGTCCGTCACTAACCCCTCCACTTCTCCATCCCTGACATCAAGTTACTTTGCTTGTGGCTACTATTCCACCACTGCTGTTTTATCATTCCAAGGAGAGTCATGAGTCGGCCTACGGTCATCTCTACAATTCCCTGCACTCGCAAAGACTGGTGGTTTATGGCTAGCATAGCACTGCACCGGGACTCTGCAACAAGAGGTGCTACGCCTCCCTCTGCAAGCCATATCAAGTTCCATCAATTTCTGACTGGAAGAAAAAGAAATCATTAAACAATCATCTTCTCATAAACCATATATGCTCTAGGAGGCTGAGGCTTTATGGAAATAGTCACCATATTTGCCTTTCACTGCAGCTGGTGTTGTGCCGTGTGGCGGCGGTAAAACGTCTCCCCGTACATCAACCATAGTGCAGTTTATATTTTACTTTTGGTCCTTTGAGATCAGCGTGAATATTCTGAGAAATCAGAAATAAATTATTGGTTTAGACTCATATTCTAGACAGGTTTTTGGTTGTTTGGGCCCCATTTTGGTTTATATCAGTCTTTGTATCGACTGCCTATTCGAAATTGGCAAAATTGCAGTATGTTTCCTCTGGCTTTCTTTGCCGGATCATTACAGGGTCACTGATGAGGCTTTATTAGCCGAAACTTCGTAGTATGACCCATCTTCTTTCTTATGAATGTTTTCATTGCTCTGAAAGGAACTCTTTTTTGTTTTTATTTGTGTGTGTGTGTGTGTGTGTGTGTGTGTGTGTGTGTGTGTGTGTGTGTGTGTGTGTGTGTGTGTTAATCAAATTAGGCTCTTTAGTTTGGTTGCTATGGCAACTTCAGAGTTTCCTTAGACTTATATTGGGAAAAAATGAAAAATGACATTTACACGTTTCAAGATATTTTGACAAACTTTCATAGAAATGTTCTATCTGTTCTATGGTTTTAGACCTATTGGTTGCCTGAGATTGGCGGTTGTCAATTGTCATCTGTTTTCTTGCATCAACAGACTCGAGTGACATCTCCTCTGAAGCCACTAGACTAATTGGGTCCAAATATTATCTGTAGCATCCTTGGGCTCGTGGCTTCCATAGTTTATCAAAATACACGGCTGCCAGTGGACAGTGCCCCCGGAGCTCTGGTAAGCATAGTGACCTCTTTTTATTTTATTTTTTTCTTCTTCTAACAACAAACATACACTTTTAATAAGCATTCTATGATCATTCATATAAATTGGAACATTACGGATTGTTTTTCTAGAAACTTGTCAACATTCTGCACAACCGTAAATTCTAGCCCTTGTGCAACGTGTATATTTTGATACACCTTAAAAGTAAGCCTTTAAGCAGGATTTGCCATAAAGTCTGAGGCCCGTCCCGCCGATGGCCACTTAAAGAAGGTTTAATTGGTTAAACCCGATGGGCAATTAAAAAGGGTTTAATTGGCCTCCCGGTTTCAATGACCGTTCCTGGGCGGTTCTTCTGTCGCGGTTTATTTTTGTTATGGTTTGTCTTTGAGTGTGTGTATGGCTTATATTATTTTGTTTTTGATAGCCTTTTTGGTCATTATGTGGGAAATTAACTGTCCTTTTGACTTTCCGCTATTGATGTTTTCATTAGGGTCTAGTTGTTTCGTGTTTGAGTTTCTTTCCCTTTGGTGTCTCTGATGGGAGCTGTGGGTTAATTGTATCTATTCCGGCCTTCACTTCTATTTTGCATAGAACGTGTGGTGACTGTACAAGGTCTCCTCGTACATGCATCTAATGCTCTTATTTGTCCAATCCTCAGGGATCGCATTCACCGTTCCTTTAGTTGACATCCTTTAGATACCTGTTGAAGGTCTTTATTTGACCGTTGTTAGTACCTCGTTGTATAAAAATTGTTTGTTTGTTATCTATGGGCTTTTTGTAGGCATAGCTGTTTTGTGGGATTTTGTTATACCCGCCTTCTATTTGAAGGATTTGCCTTCAGTTCTTCTGTTTACTGTTTAACTTAAGGACTGTTATGAATATCGCTTTAGTTTTTACGGTATCGCCCCTTTTCTAATGCATGAGTATCAAAAATAAATTTAAACTTACAATATCTCCCCTTAGGTTACATTCTGCTTCTTCTGTACGCATTCCCCATTCTATTAATAACTTAAGAGCTATGTTGCCGTCGGTATTGGTCAGTTTGTTTGTTTGTTTTTGGAGTTTAAAGGCTCAGTCAACACTATTTTAGGTCATTTAACTCATTTTTGAGCCGGTCAGTTTACCTATCCACACTTTTACTGGGAAGGCTTATACGTAAGCGGTTAACCAGTGCAGTGCACATTATTTCGCCAGAAAGTGACAACTGCCCTTCTTGAATCAGCGGAAGGGAGAGATGACCGCAGAAAAGATTTTATTGCCATTCTCCACGAAAGAATTTGCCGACCCCGGCAGGAATCGAACCCGAGTCCTCCTGATCTTCAGTCAGACGTGCATCCGATTGAGCTACTGAGGCCGGCTCGGTATTGGTCAGACCTATAAATTTGTTTTCTGTCGCGTCCGTTAATTTCAGTGGAGCAGGCAGTGCCAATTTATTTAAAATAATCTAAGAGTTAGATTATCTCCTATCAAATCGCCCATTCTTAGAAATATCCCAAAATAGAAGTGGAGGCAATGACCTGGAATCGATACAATTAACCCACAGCTCCCATCAGAGACACCAAAGGGAAAGAAACACAAACATGAAACAACAGACCCTAATGGAAACATCAATAGCAGAAAGCCAAAAGGCTATCCAAAATGGCCAATAGGCTATCCAAAATAAAATAATATAAGCGACACAAACACCCAAAGACAAGCCATAACAAAAATAAACCGTGACAGAAGAACCGCCTTGGAACGGTCAGCGGAAACGAATTCCACTGGGGGGGGGGGGGTTATATTGATTTTACTTGGCCACAATCCTCCCCGTTACTTCCGTCGCGTCGCGATTACGACAAATTATTTGTTCAGTCCGCATGAAGGCCTCCTAACTTATCAGTGCAACATCTCCGTGAACACAAAAATCAAACAACCACAGAGATGAAACACCGGTGAGGACTCGACAGCAAGAAACCACTGAAATGCTGGAGCAAAAGAAAACCAACAGTTAGACTCCGATGGATTTAACGTGGTCACAACCCTCGCCCTTACTTCCGTTGCGATTAAGACAAACAATTTGTTCAGTCCGCACGAAGGTCACCTTATACATTAGTGCAACATCTCCGTGAACACAAAAATCAAACAACCAAGAGATGAAACAACGGTGCATGCGTGCAGTCGAATCAGGGTCTTCATAGATATTAACCTTCTACAGTCACAATACCATCCAATACGTTATCTATTTATTTATTTCACACTATTATAAGTTGTCGGCTTTTTAAGTGGTGAATTGAATCATCACACGTTAATCAATCACCCGCTAATCATTTTTGCTGGAGTTATCTAATCCCTTCTTTTGGTCTATCGGTGCTTAACCGAGTACCGGTGCATGACCTTAATTAGGCGTGAAAGCAAGCGTTAAATGCGGGCGTCTTTAATTATGAGATCATTTTTAAGCCCTTTGACTTCGTCGGCGAATTCTATTAACGTACAAAATATCCAAATATGTTATAATTGATATGCTTTCGTTTCAAGGAATCAAATGTCAGCAATCAATGTATATAAGGTGCTCAGAGACACAATCCCATCACTTATCCTTGCAATCGCTCATAACGATTTCAAAGGAGCATTAAAAAATATTCTTTTTTTATTGTGCATTGCATGTGACAAAGGAGCCACATCAACGTCGGTGCAATTTCATGAGTTTTATGCAACGTCACATCTACATCGATGCAATGTCACGACGTTGTAACGTTGATTTTACGTTGCCCTAGCGCCGTGTGCCTGCTGTGTGATTGTTATCCGATATACAATTTTATATATAATTGTAGTAAAGTTGTTTTCACACAATTATCAAATTCAAATTCAATTGTTGGTGCTAACTGGAAGGGCTATGTAAAAATATTCCAAAATTCAACAGGTACTCTGCTGAAAAAAAAAATCTATCTAATAAAATCTGGCCGAAACGACCCAGGACCGAAATGACCCACCGAAATAGGCCGAAATGACCCAGGCCGAAACGACTCAGGACCGAAACGTCCCGGATTCTGTTAAACCCAACGTCTTTTTTTCTCTCTCTTTTTTTTTTTTTTTTTTTATTTCTCCTATTACTGCTACTCGCTCACATCTGAGCATAACGAAGATTTCCTGGGTGGTAACCATTACTTTTACCAGAAGCGGACCTTCAGAATACTTTTATGGGCGTAGACATTACACTAGCTAGATGTACACTAGCAAACTCCCCAACCGTGGTGACCCCTCGGTCGTAGTCGGACCTTCAGAATACAATCAAGACCGAGGGGTCACCACTAATGGGGATTTTTGTACACTAGCGTATTACGACAACCATACCAATAGCCTGTCGGAAAAATCCAGTACTGGGTTTTACCTCAATGTAAACAACAGACAGCGGCCATTTTCGACTCGCAAATAAAAAGGTTGTCAATTTTCACAAATATTTCTCATCACAGGTCCAGTTGCAACAATTGATACATGATATATTACACCATGCTTTTGCTGTTAAATAATTACATCGAGAAACATTCAGGATGATATCTCAGGCTTTTGCAAATCACAGAAACATTTCTTGAGCTAGTGGGTGGGGAGATTGTTTTCATCAGAATTCATTGTTCAGAATCAGAATAGACACATCCAACACTACGTCATCACTCAATAATACTATTCTCAGGGACTTACCGGTGGTGGGCAATAAATGTCTTTGGCCGTTTGTCGCCATTGTTGTTGTTGTGTACAAGTTCTGCCAGTAGAGGCACACCTCCAGCAGGAGTATCTTCTTGAGTTGATCACGGGTGTTGGCAATATTTACAGGGACTAAAATGACACCCTCTACTTGCCACTCTATTTACACTCTAAATAACTTCTTTAAAAACGAGATTAAAAGTCTTTGTGTTTACGGCAAAAGATGGGCAAAGATATGCCAAGACACACAAAGACATTTAAATTTGGCAAATACACATTAAAATATACTGAAATACCCCATCCCAGATCCACAACCCCCAATATTGCATAGTCACCATCATAAAAGACAAATTTTTGTTTCATTTAATTTCAAAGCCTTCTACTGGCCGAGATAACTCACAAGTATAATCTTTCACAAGTAGTGTCTACATAATAACTCATAGTATAGAGGATTATTATTATTTTTTTTTTCCCTCCCTCTTTCACCCAACATTATGAAAATCAGACATAAACAGCAATCAACAGGGTTAAGATATAGATAAGACCATTAATCATGCACTCTAAATACATATTTATTGTTGCACTCCATCCTACAAAGAGACAATTATTATCATTATTATTATTTTCAAATGTTCAGGGGATACTCATGTAATCATATAACATTTCCAGCTTCTTTTGACTCTGCTGCATCTGCACCTCTCCTGGGCTTCATCAGTAACCATCCCGGCACCACTGCAATCTGAGGAGAAAAATTGTAAAGAAAAACACCAAGTGCCCCGACCGGGGACCGAGCTCACGACCCTGGGGCCAAAAGGTTCGGGCCAGCCAGACCGGTCAGTTATGCACTCCAAATAAGGCGATTTATTATGGCGTGCTACTTCATTCCTCTTTCCTACAAAGAAACCAATATTTAAAATGTTTAGGAGAGACTCATTTAAACGTCATATTTTTAGCTCCTCTTGACTCCGCTTAATCTGGTCCATCCATGGGCTGCAGCAATAATCATCCCGGCACCAGGCACCACAAAGACTAAGAGGCTGAGATATAAATGGATAAGCATAAATGGATAAGCAAAGACACACAAAAATAAGTCAAGAAACGAAAGACATCAAAAAGAACGCAAAGACGTGCATAAAAGCAATAAATAAGTATATACATGTAAGCCCGTCTTTGGTGTGTCTTTGCCCGTCTTTTGTGCATCTTTGCGTGCCTTTCAAATTTATTTCTATTCTTTTATATACAGTCGAACTTAGCCCAACTGAGGTAATGGCCAAATGTGACCGACTGAGTATAAGAAGATAGACAGATAGAACTTCAATGGCTCAAAGACCACGAAAATCTGTCCAAGACAAGGATAGTTAGAGCCACTGAGGGTTACTGCCAAAAGGCATAACTGCGTTAATTTTGAGACATCTATTCGGTGTTCTATAGTATAATGTATACTGTGCGTACTCATTAGAATCGCCTCGTCCGTAATTATCCCACACTACTTCTAATGTAGAGAAATTCCATAGGGACTCAAAATTTAACGGATTCAACACAGCCATGGTAAATAAGCCATCAAAGTTTTACTGTATATTTCATACATGTATCTGCCTATATATTTATTTATTGTCTTTGTGCATGTCTTTGCGTTCTATTTGGTGTCTTTTGCGTATCTTGGCTTATTTTTGGCATCTTTGCTTATCCCTTTATATCACAGCCTCAGTCTTTGTGCACTTTTGTCTTTTATGATGGTGACTATGCATTATGGGGGTTTGTGGGTCTTAGATGGGCCTTTCAGCATATTTTTATGTGTCTTTGATAAAATTTAAATGTCATCGTGTGTCTTTGCCCGTCTTTTGCGTGTCTTTGCGCGTCTTTGCAGTGTTTAGGTAGACCGGCTTCAGTTCATCTGCTGCTGCCCACCATCGCTGTTCCAGTTCTAACTGTTCAACGACTTGGAATGAGGGAAAGTCTCTTTTAGCGTTCTGTATGGAGTGCCTGACACAAGCGCCTAGCATGTCTGTCAATATCTGCCAGGACCCTTACATCAGTAGAAGAACAGGAAGTATCTAGGATTAGCTGCACCAAATTTCTCTGAATTTCCTCAGGTGCAAAATGCTGTTGGCATAATGAAGATATCTAGTATAGGTTTTCTCACTTGATCAAGTGCTGTACAGTACACCAGGAAATGCTCAACGGTTTCTGGCTCTTGTTCACACAGCATACATATGGGATTAACTAGTGCTTGATTAAAGGCAGCTCTATTACTCTGTAGTATGTATGTCCCTGTTGCTAACTTCAGTCTCGTTATAACACAAGGAATGTCCCTTTGTCCGTTAACATTTAGGATAAGAGGATGTTTCTTCCCTGGCCAGTACTCGCTTGTAGAGAAAAACTTTAGGGATGAACAGCACTTTGCGGATTGTCTCACCATTGCTGCCCAGTGGCCGTTGACCTGTTTGTTAACCATCTTTCTCCACTGCATTTCTTAGGGTATTGTAAATACGATGTTATTTTCTGTAAAATTGTATTTTGTTTGGAATCGAAACGACAAAATTGACCTTTAAACTTTTAAAATAGATCTGTCTTAGCTAGTATTGGTTTCTAGAATATTTGAGGATGTTTTGATGATAATTACCTGTTAAACTTAGGCAGGTAACGAGGTGGGATGGTCTTAATTATTTGTAATAACAATGCGCAAAACGAATGACTAAAAATGTGGAAGATGCAGGAATGAGATCCAAATGGACTTACAGTTTCAGGACGCTTGCATGCTTGCATACATGTACATGTCAATTTTTAACAATCTAGACGGGTATGCTTTCTTTTCTTTCTTTCTACAGGGTCTGAACTTGAGTATTTTTGCCACAAGCAAAATTTAGCTTGTTACAAAAAAGATCTACTGGCTAAAATGAAAATCAACTCGATTTTTTTCAAAAAACCCTTTAATAAGAGCAGAACATTTTCAAGAACAACAGTAATGAATGATTAACTTGTATGAGTAGTATCTATGCAAATTGCATATTATAATATAGATCTACCATATTTTGATGCAATTTGCATATAAAACTGCCATAGATATTGAGTCTTCAACATCTTACTTAAAAGTGCAACCTTTGGCCTAACACATAGAATGTTAAAATGTGTCAGTCTGGCTTCATAAGGATTCATATTTCTATTTAACCTTGTTGCCCTTGTCTGTAATAAGGATAACATTCGAAGATACCCAGGTAGAACTCAAAAACTGATGACGTGTTACGCCTCCTGACCTCTGGAAAGTTTATAATCTAAATTTAGAATGTTGGAATTCCAGAAGCAGTCGCGGAAATGGCGAGTAATTATTGTCGTCTGTATTATCTTTTTTTGTTTTTTTAACAACGATCGGACATTTTTGCTTTCGCAAAAATTGTCTTGTACAAATATTTTGGCCTCACATGTTGAAATTCTCACTCGCATTTAGCGTAAATGCGAGCTTAATTTCAGGCCCTGTTCTACTGATACTGCGTCTGTTACATTTGACCATTACTGCAGGTGTACATTACATACACTCCAGGTTTGTAGGATGAAAGCCTACACAGTAATCATGTATGATGCAGTCCGGAAACATTGCGAACATAAAGATTTGATCGCTGCATATAACTTTTTCCCAGCCAGCACACAAAATCCACAATCAAAAACATTGCAACACTTCCATATCAAATTTATGCAATGAAAATTTCTCTCTGAAATTTTAAACAGGCAGGGCAAGAATACTTTGAACAGGGATACCGCCTTGAAATCGAGCTGCCAATTTTGTGGTCCAACATTGTGCAAGTCAAGTATTTTGAGCTATTTTAACACAAGGGTTGATGCAAATAAGTTTATATGCAGTGATTGGGACATCCCCATTATGTTCTTTGGCCGTATAGAGAAATTTTCGGAAGTCCGCGGGACGCCTTTGATGTTTAATTTGGGCATCCGGAAGTGATTTCAGGACGTAATATACGCTGTACCTCCGCCTAGCAGAAGCCCTGGGGGCTTGAAGAAATATATGGGTACATGATGCTTCCATGCAGAGCTGAAACCGACCCACACACGAGTACTGGTAAACGGCTTGGAAGATCTAAGCCAGTCCAGGCAAAGCGGTGCAAGTTGGCTCGTTAATGCTTATAAACCCTATGGTTTCATTGGGCGGCAAGGCTTGAGATGTCATTTCATCTCAATGTCGGGTAAAAGTCCCACAAAATTGGAAGCAACGTCTCCAAAATAACCTTTACAGTGTTGATGGGGATGTTAAACCTAAAATCAAATAATTCTTGAGGTGGTGTTAGGGAAGAGAAAAGGATTTGGAAGGCTATGCGACAATATACTCCCATGAACACTACAAAAAGGTATGTGGAAATATGGATGTATATTGTACTACAGTTATTTCATTTCAATTAGTTATTAATTAGATAGGTCTCTATTCCTAATCAGAATGTGTTTGTTGAAATAAGTCAATATATTTTCACACTGTGTATGATTAAGCTAATATCATTTCTAATATCATTTCAACAAACAACAATTAGTTATTATCCCCTCGCACAACATAGTTTTGAGGGGGGGATTTAACGTTTGTCCCTTACATACACACTGTTGTCATCGCTCTAGCGCCTACATTTCTTGACCGATTTTAATATACATGTAACTTCACACAAATGTTCCTTATGACAATATCTCCAGCGAATTCAACTTTCAAGGTCTTGACCTCAAGGTCACTGTGGCTATTTTTAGAAAAACTTTGTCCTCGCTCTAGCGCCTACATGTACATTTCTTCACCGATTTCAATATTACTTCACACAAATTTTCTATATGACAATATCTCAAGCGAGTTTGACTTTCAAGGTCATGGCCTCAAGGTCAAGGTTACTGTCGCTATTTTTAGAAAAACTTTGTCATCACTCTAGCGCTTACATTTCTCCACAGATTTCAGTATAACTTCACACAAATGTTCCTTATGACCATATCTCGTGCGAGTTCGACTTTCAAGGTCATGGTCACTGTTTCTAGTTTTAGAAAATCTTTGTCATCGTTCTAGCGCCTACATTTCTTCACTAATTTTAATATAACTGCACACAAATGTTCCCTATGACAATATCTCGAGCGAGTTCGACTTTCACTGTCATGGCCTCAAGGTCAAGGTCACTGTGGCTATTTCAGAAAAACTGTGTCATCGCTCTAGCCCCTACATTCCTTCAGCGGTTTCAGTGTAACTTCACACAAATGTTTCTTATGACAATATCTCGAGCGAGTTCGACTTTCAGGGTCATGGCCTCAAGGTCAGGGTCACTGTGGCTATTTATAGAAAAACTTTGTTATTGCTCTAGCGCCTACATTTCTCCACCAATTTCAATATACATGTAACATCACACAGATGTTCCTTATGACAATATCTAGAGCTAGTTCGACTTTCAAGGTTGTGCCCTCAAGGTCAAGGTCACTGTGGCTATTTTTAGAAAAACTTTGTCATCGCTCTAGCGCCGATTTCAATATAACCTCACACAAATGTTCCTTATGACAATATCTAGACTGCTACACAGACCATCTATTATTGAATAGAGGACTGTAGAAAACAAATTTTACCAGGTCCAAAACGGTCTGGTAACTGTATCGCTCAAATGCTTTCAAAATCCAAGCGCTTGCGATGTGTTTATAAATAAAACCGGTTTCCCAAGCAGGTGCAATAAAAATTCTTCAGATAATCTATTCACTCTCATTCGGATGAATGTATAAAGACCCTGACCAGACTGTGCATATGCACAGCCTGGTTTCTGTCTCTACTTTTCACAAGCAGGTGCGATAAGATTCCCTTACAAAAATTCTTCAGATAATCCATTTATGCCCAGCGCTTCACTGCCAGTCGGATGAATGTATTTTGACAAAACAGTAAAGACCCTGACCAGACTGTGCATATGCACAGGCTGGTTTCTGTCTCTACTTTTCGCATTTTCTGGAAAACTAGGCAAATTTCCAGAAATGTTTGGGATTAATAACCTGAAAATATCAGATCATTTCATTGGGACTTCTCAAAACAACAAAAAAAAAAAGACATGGTTTTGCAAGGGTTAATGCAACTTCCTTACCACTGCTAAAGCACTGAGTATATGTACTCGTTGCGGCCCCCGCCCATCAGGACTTGAAGAAATAGATGAGCTGCATGTTGCTTCAACCGACCCGCACACAAGTACTGGTAAACCACTTAGAGGATCTAAGCCTGCCCAGGCAATGCGGTGCGAGTCGGCCCGTCCATGCTTATAAACCCTATCGGTTTCATTGGGCGGCAGGGCTTGAGATGTCATTTCATCTCAATGTCGGGTAAAGTCCCACAAAATTGGAAATGTCTCCAAAATGATCTCAAATCAAACAAACAAAATATGTACTCGTTTAAACTGCCTCACTGAGGCGGTTCTAACAAGTACCCATATGATCTAAATCTATGTTTGGTCTGAAAAGAAGGAATATTTTAGCAACAGTAACAAAAAAAAGCATTTATGGTCCGACAGCTTGGTGAGAACAATGTTTTTAAAACTGATAAACTGCTAGAGTATATCACCTTATATTTTAAGTGCTCTTTAAGGCAGTGAAATGAAAACATATAAAGATGTCATTTTCAATTAACCTTGGAAATTGTTATTCCACAGTTTGCTCTCAAAAACAATTTCTTCATATTTTGATATAAATCCTTGTAATTATCCCCACGTTTTTTGAAGAAAAGTGAGGATATTGTTATCGCCTCCGTCCGTCCGTCCGTCTGACTGTCCGGCTATTTCCTCCTATACCCTTCATTGGAATTGAACCAAATTTGGTGTGTGAGTTACTTACATGAATGGCTTCTGCAAGAGCACATTAATTTTTGGACCAGCCCCCAGGGGTCCCTGGAAGAGGTCAAAACGTGGGGATTTGCGATGGCGCGCCATCGACTGCGCGATCTAGTTTATAATGTTAAGAGAATAAGAGTGAGGACGCCAATCAGATATTCTCCTTGGGTAATTCCAATACACACCTGGAGGTCTTTTATAAAGTGGCTGAAGTGTATGTTTAATAGCAACCCCAGCAGGATTTGATACAAGCAGGCAAATTCTAATTGAAGAATCCCAGTTTAAAGATCTTATAAAAAGGAGCGCAAAACAGTTTATTTTTTCAGGATAGCATATGTAGAACTCAAATTATAAAGGTTTAAAGCTCAGATTTTCGGCCAAATTTTAGGAATAATTTGGCTCTCATTTAGCCATTTCACTCACAGAAAAATGGCACCGAAAGTGGACATAAATCAAATTTAACATTTGTATATGTCGTAGTCCAAATAGGAATTTAGCCAGATCCGGAATCTGGCTAGGCCAAATAGGAATTCTTATTTGGCCTAGGCAGATTCCGGATCTGGCTAAAATAATATTTAGTTTAGCCAGATTCCGGATCTGGCTAAACTCTTTTTAGTCCAAATAAGAATTCCTATTTGGCTAGACTGATTCTGGAGCTGGCTAAGCTGTTCAGACCAAATAGGAATCTTGGTTTAATAGCAACAGACCTTCATTGAATATTTATTAATTGACTTCAGTAACAGTTTTATAGAACATATTTAATGTTCAAAGTATTTATGACACTCATTTTTGTCTTTAATAATGTGTTGTTTAGACCACCCCGGCTAATTACTATAATAATAACAAACTTTTCATCTTCTGAATTCTTTGGTCTTACATGCTTCATTGATGATCTGTTTGTTTCAAATATGTGTGAAAAGCAATCAAAGACAATTTTTATACCAATAAAAGATGAAAGAAAATCTCTTATTTGTTTATGTCCTAAAGTCTAATCACTACATATGGTTTTAAAAGCAAACTTGCAAATGACAGATCCTATGTTTCTTCTTCATGTATCTAAGAGTTCAGTTAACTTCATGCATCTAAAAAGTTCAGTTAAGAACTGTACATGAGACTATGATGAGAGTGTCTTGGTTTATGAAGCTGAGGAGCAGGGTATCAGTAACTTCATTTCTGTAAATACTGTATGGACTGGGAATGTTTACAGTTTTCTTATTTCTGATCTAAAATATAGATAATCTAAGGCAAAAAAATATGTTTTAGAGTAGATATAAGAAGAAAGAGAAATATCAATAATGAATATTCAGTGTCTTAATTGAGTAGATAATAACAATAGCTGATGATAGAGGGTAAATGTTTTTTTAAATTGTTCTTACAAATATGAAAAATTAACTACTTACCAAAACAATTTCTTGGCTGTTTAGGAAAAAGAATTTATTTTTTCTCACAAGGGAATTTTATATCTTGTTTCTAAAATAATTTTTTTAAGGATGGTCACAGTGCTACCATAATCCAAATTCTGTCCCTAACCCAATGTGGAAAGAAGTAAAGGTTTTCAGCCATACATTATTGACTGAATAAGAAGATTCCTATTTGGTCTGACCAGCTTAGCCAGATCCGGAATCCGCCTAGCCAAATAGGAATTCTTATTTGGACTAAACAGAATTTAGCCAGATCCGGAATCTGGCTAAACTAAATATTATTTTAGCCAGATCCGGAATCTGCCTAGGCCAAATAAGAATTCCTATTTGGTCTAGCCAAATTCCGGATCTGGCTAAATTCCTATTTGGACTACGACATATATCTCTGGTTAAAATAAATAAATTTTTAAAGCGCACACAACTTAGTGTAGCTTGTTCTTTTCTCTTACATTTTAAATCAAGAAATTAATACGAAAATAATTTAGGCTCAGTATGTAGCATTTTTGTTTTAAAAATATGCATGCTTGTCCATAAACATGGTAAATGTTGCAAAAATTTCCGAATTGATTATAAAAATTGACTTAAAATTGGATTTCCTTGACTTTGGTCCATAAGAATTTAAAAGCGCAGCTAGCATTAAATAGCTGAATGTATTATCAAACGGTTGGCAAATATGCAGGATAAAAAGATTATGTTTAGACTGTTGCCTTTTTATTTCACCACCCATACCCTCTCATCAAAATTGGGGTTGAAAAGTATCAGAAAATTTTTACTTGCCCCTCATAAGGAGCTATGGAACTTATCCACAACAAATACATTGTGTGTCAAATGGAAGTATATCTTATAGTCTTTCTACTGGTATGCATGAAAAAGAGCTACACTAATTAAAACTTTTGATAAAAACAAGATCAACCATATACCGTCCTGCAAAGCAAAACAAATTCCAGGCTCAATCTGTTGTCTTCTGGGGTTGCTATGTTTAACCCTCAACTTGCTGAACACGACAGACCCTACTTTTGCAAACAGTGTAGATCCAGATCAGATGACTTTTGAAGAAGTAGTCTGATCTGGTCCTACATTTTCATGCAGTTTATGAATTATGTTTAAAAATTCAAATGCTTGATAGTCAGCAATAGGTGTGGCCAAATTAATTTATTCAGCAGGATAAGGGTTTCTTGGTTTCTTCTCTTTTTTTGTTTTTCTTTCCGCCAATTTTTGTCCAGACAAGTTCTCAGTAACCATTTCATGGATTGTTCTGAAATTTTTGTATATAATTGATCTGTACAGGAAGGTTTCAAAATTTAAAACGGTGGATCCAAAAGGTCCCGGGGGCAGGCAAAAATCCGCCGACGAGTTCTCAGTATCCTTCGAGTCGAGCAGTTAAGTGAGAAACATTTTTATATACACATGTATATATTTCTGTTTGTTTGGTTTTGTTTGATTTGAGGTTTATCGTCCCCATCAACACTGTATAGGTCATTTTGGAGACTTTGCTTCCAGTTTTGTGGGACTTTTACTCGACATTCAGATGAAATGACATCTCAAGCCCCGTCGCCCAATGAAACCAAAATGGTTGTTATAACTCGCACCACTTTGCCTTGGCAGACGTAGCTCTTCTAAGCGGTTTACCAGTACATGTGTGTGGTTGGATTTCAGCTCTGCGTGGAAGCATCATGCAGCCCATCAGTTTCTTCAGGCCCCAATGGGTGGGGGCCGCCATATATTAAGGGGTATCCATACATCACATTGAAAAAATGAAACCCCACTTTATATAGAGAAAACGGGTTTACGGGAGTATACATTATTTTCTTATTTCTGCTCCAAGACATAGGTTGTCAGTACTCATTAGAATCGCCTCATTAGACCAGAAAATTAAGAAAAAGATGGAATTTCACTAGAAAAATAGCAATTTTGGAGATGTGAAAAAATGCACTCTGTCGCACAGGTCTGTACACCTAAAGGTATTTTTGTATCCCATGTCAATAGAAGTCAACTCTTAAAGGAAAGAATAAATTCTTTCCTTAAAGCGTAAACCCCTCTTTTTCATGGGACAGATCTTCTAGAAAAGTAAACAGGAAGTCCTGTTTGGAAATGGTGGGAAAACTGCCCCCTCAAGTGACTTATCTTACAGACTTTTACGTGACCAATAGTTCTCCTTTTCTGTAAGATTTTTTTTTAGGTTTAACGTCCTCATTGGTTTAACGTCCTCGTTAACGCTATTTAGGTCATTTTGGAGACGTTGCTTTTAATTTTGTGGGATTTTACCCGACATTGAGATGAATTGACTTCTCAAGCCCTGCCCCGCGAAGAAAACCAATAGGGTTTATAAGTATGGACAGTCCGCCTCGCACCGCATTGCCTGAACAGGCGTAATTCCTCTAAGCGGTTTACAAGTATTCGTGTCCGGTCGGCATCATGCAGCACATCTATTTCTTCAAGCCCCGAAGGGCGGGGCCATCAAGCTAGGTCTACATAATTGTTAGTTTAAGATTTATTGGGTTGATTTGCAGGATTGTTCGCGTAACAGTGTGAAATATTAATAAATTGAGCCAGCGCATGGTAAATCTGCAAGAAGTCTTGAGCGACCAGCTAAGACTCAGATCAGCATTCACACATTCTGATCAGAGTCTTCTCTGATCGCATGTATTTACTATAGGCTAATATCTATGCAAAGAGACATAAGCAAAAGGACTTGCCATAGTGGGTGGGTTGACTTGAGTCTCTGCTGGTCGCAACGGTCTTATTGTAGGTTTTGCCATGCGCCTTGGATACAGGATATTAACATACCCAATGCGATAAAAAGTATTAGAATTATTGCCTGTTGTAAAAATTGCATGTTTTAGAAGTTGTCTCCTTTATCTTATTCTCGATCCTTGGGGGTTCCTATAACCGTCTCATTGAGGCCATTCTAAACTTTGTTTTTAGCAGAATTAAAAGACTAATCTCCCTACTTTTCATGATATAAAGTGGTGTTAAAACGGGTGCTGATTGCAAGGGTGTGTTAATTCATTGTATGCATTAGCCTATATCAAAATATGAAAAGACGTTTCCACGACTGTGTTTTACCCCTTGCACCCCACATTTTCTCTCAATAAAGTTATGTTTGCAGGTGGGTTTAACAACCCCCATCAACACTGTAAAGGTCATTTTGGAGACGTTGCTTCCAATTTTTTGGGACTTTTACCCGACATTGAGATGAAATGACATCTCAAGCCTTATCGTCCAATGAAACCAATAGTGTTTATAAGCATGGGCGGTTCGACTCGCACTGCTGTGCCTGGGCAGGCTTAGATCCTCAAAGCGGTTTACCAGTACTTGTGTGTGGTTGGCTTCAGCTCTGCGTGGAAGCATCATGTAGCCCACTCTATTTGGGCGGGGACCGTGACATTCTAGAAAATAAACTTTTGTTGTTTTTTAAGCAAAATACAAGGTCTGCATAAAACCAATCAGAAAAATCAGAACACGGTGTTTACAAAAAGCTGCATTTATTACAATGATTTTATTACGATGATTTACACATTAGGTGAAAGAAAAAAAATTATGCAGGTGTCTGCCATGTTCTATAAATAATCGAAGAGAATCCATCAGACAGGTTTACATTCTCTGACCTATATTCATTGACCAACAGAAGTGCTCGGAAAAATCACTTGATCAGCGGTTCACTACAGTCGTCTATTTTAAAATAGAAGTCTGTGTAGCAGTCTAGGCAATATCTTGAGCAAGTTTGACTTTCAAGGTAGTGGTCTTAAGGTCAAGGTCACTGTGGCTACATGTATTTTTAGTAGAACTTTGTCATCGCTTTATCTCCTATATTTCTTCACCGATTTCAATATAATTTCACACAAATGTTCCTTATGACAATATTTCGAGCAAGTTTTACTTTCAAGGTTGTGGCCTCAAGGTCAATGTCATTGTGGCTATTTTTAGAAAAACTTTGTCAATGCTCTAGCACCTAGATTTATTGACTAATTTCAATATGACTTTGCACAAATGTTCCTTATGACTATATCTTGAGAGAGTTCGACTTTCAAGTTCATGGACACAAGGCCATGGTCCATGTGGCTTTTTTAGCTCACCTGTCACGTAGTGACGAGGTGAGCTTTTGGGATCACTTTTTGTCTGTTGTGCGTCCATGCATGCGTCCGTGCGTGCGTCTGTCTGTAAACTTTTTCTTCAAACGACATCTCCTCCTAAACCCCTGATCAGATTTTAACATAACTTCACAGGAATGATCCTTAGGTGGTCCTCTTTCAAAGTTGTTCAAATGGTTCCGGTCCATTGCACATCTAGGTCCCAGGAGCCAAAAATAGATTTTTTTCACCGAAATCTTCTCTGGAACCACAAGGCCCAGGTCTTTGATATTTGTTATGAAACTTCCTCACATGGACCACTACCAAGATTGTTCAAATTATAGTGCTGGGGCGAAAAAGTCCCCGCCCCGGTTTCCTTTGGTTTTACATAGGATTATATAGGGAAAATCTTTAAAAATCTTCTTCTCTGAAACCTTAAGGCCCAGGTCTTTGCTATTTGGTATGAAGCTTCATCTAGTGGACCCCTACCAAGATTGTTCAAATTATAGTGCTGGGGCCAAAAATGCCCCCGCCCTGGGGCCCTTTGGTTTTACATAGGCTTATATAGGGAAAATCTTTAGAAAATCTTCTCTGAAACAGCCAGGCCCAGGTCCTTTGATATTTGGTATGAAGCTTCATCCAATTGACCTCTACCAAGATTGTTCAAATTATAGCCCTGGGGCCAAAAATGTCCCTTGCTGGGACCCACTAGTTTTACATAGGCATATATAGGGAAAAACCTTTAAAAATCTTCTTGTCCGAAACCAGAAAGCCCAGGTCTTTGATATCTGGTGTGAAGCTTCAACTAGTGAACCTCTGCCGTGATTGGTCAAATTATAGCCCTGGCGCCAAAAATGTCCACGCGCCAGGGCCCGCTGGTTTTACATAGCCTTATATAGGGAAATCCTTTAAAAATCTTCTTTTCTGAAACCAGAAGGCCTAGGTCTTTGATATTTGGTCTGAAGCCTTATCTAGTGGACGGCTACCAAGTTTATTCAAATTATAGCCCTTGGGCACTAGAGACACTGATACTCAGGTGAGCGATTCAGGGCCCTCTGTTTAGAAAAACTTTGTCATCGCTCTAGCACCTACATTTATTGACTGATTTTAATATAACTTCACACTTGTTGCTTATGATAATATCTCAAGAGAGTTAGACTTTCAAGGTCATGGGGTCAAGGTCACTGTGGCTATTTTTAGAAAATCTTTGACGGAAAAACGTCTACACTTATTGACAATTTTAATATAACTTCACACAAATGTTACTTATGATAATTTCTCAGGCAAGTTCACTTTTAAGGTCATGGCGTCAAGGTCAAGGTCACTGTGGCTATTTTTAAAAAAAACTTTTTCATCGCTCTAGCGCCTACATTTATTGATTGATTTTAATAGAACTTAACACAACTGTTCCTTATGATATCTTGAGTTGCTTTGACTTTCAAGGTCATGGCCCCAAGGTCAAGGTCACAGTGGCTTTTTTTAGAAAAAATTTGATTGCTCCAGCGCCTACATTTATTGACAGATTTTTAATATAACTGATAATAACTTCACACAAATGTTGCTTATTATAATATTTCGAGCGAGTTCGACTTTCAAGATTATGGCCTCAAGGTCAAGGTCACTTGCTATTTTTAGAAAAACTTTGTCCTCGCTCTACCGCCTACATTTATTGACGGATTTTAAAATAACTTCACACAAAAGATGCTTATGATAATATCTCGAGCAAGATCGAATTTCAAGGTCATGGCCTGTAGTCATTGAGTCAAGGTCACAGTGGCTATTTTAGAGAAACATTATCATCACTCTAGAACCTACATTTATTGATGGATTTTAAACAAACTTTACACAAATGTTGCAAATGATAATATCTCGAGCAAGTTGGACTTTAGCCAGTTCAGTGTTTTTCACACACGAAGTTGTCTTGTTTTGTTTGATTTGAGGTTTAACGTCCCCGTCAACACTGTAAAGGTCATTTTGGAGACGTTGCTTCCAATTTTGTGGGACTTTTACCCGACATTGAGATGAAATGACATCTCAAGCCCTGTCGCCCAACGAAACCAATAGGGTTAATTAGCATGGACGGTCCGCCTCGCACCGCGGTTCCTGGACAGGCTTAGATTCTCTAATCGGTTTACCAGTACTAGTGTGGGGGCCGGATTCAGCTCTGCGTGGAAGCATCGTGCAGCCCATATATTTCTTCAAGCCCCTATGGGCGGGGGCGAAGAAGTTGTCCTGTGCGAGGGGATTTGTATCGCATGTGATGCCTTGTTTATTAGATAGATTGGATAATTCCTTTTTTTATTAATAATGATTCCCTTTAGACAATTAAACTCTACTACCTTCTACCGGTAATTGAATATGGGACCTTTTGTCCACCCTGTCAAAATCGTGTGGGACGTTTTGTCCATCCTGAAAAAATGATTTGGGACATTTTGTCCACTTGTTCAAAAATGGCATGGGACATTTTGTCCGGCTCGTGCCTTGGAACGGTCAGTGAAACAAATTCCACTGGGGGGGGGGAGGGCTTAAATAGATTTTTCGTGGCCACAATCCTCGCCCTTACTTCCGTTGTGATTTAGACAAATAATTTGTTCAGTCCGCATGAAGCAGGGCCTGACAAATCCAAAAATTTCCACTTGCCCACTGGGCAAGTAAAATATTTTTGCACTTGCCCAGCTCAAAATCCTACTTGCCCAGGATTTTAGAACTCAAAGTGGAGTTGGATCCGCGGAGGGGGGGGGGGGGGGGGTAAAAATGGTGTCGACCGACATTTATAAATATAATCCAAGGTTTCTGTCAAGTTTCAAGCACATCCACTTTCCATTAGGATCTAGTTATTTCATAGTTGTGTTTCTTTCTCTTTGGTGTCTCTGATGGGAGCTCAGGGTTAATTGTATCGATTCCTGATCATTGCATTCACTTCTATTGATTTCCCTGTGTGCGGTAATACGGTAGAAAATAATGTTGTTGTCACAGTCAATAACGGTACTTTTTCAAGTTAATTGACATAATACCTTTGCCAATTAGCAATTTAAGATACAGTTTTATAAACTCATTTAGCTTGACACACATGATGAACAAGAGCTGCAGCCGATATAGAACTACTCAAAAGATCAGAAGTGTCATGGCAGCGAGATAAAAGATTAAAAGAATGCAAATTATTTAGCTTGAAGCACAAGACAAGGACCCCCTCGATCCAAAACGAACCCAAACTTTCACAACCGCCCTACAAGCAAGTTCAATGCGATCATCGTTTCCGCCATCCAAATCGTCATCCATAAACCACCACTCCCATTTTTCTGCACGCGATCGGTAAATGACGTCATCCGACCCCAGCAACCCTACACGTGTTTAACGTCATTGTTTTATTTCAATGGGGCGTATCTCTTTCATTAAAAAAATGTTTGGAACCGGTAAAAAAAAATTCTCGCTAGCTAAACGGTTGTGGATAGAGGCGCGACCAATCCGCGGTTACCAACATTAAAAAATTCGAATTTTTACCGCCAGCGTCTGCTATTTGGCGCCAATACATAACCATTCACGAGATAGTAGAATACTACCGTTTTTACTACAAATCGTCTTAGGAGCTTTAAATCATTTTCACATTGATTGTGGATTAAATTTTATGGCAGGGATAAACGCAAATTAGAGGCAAAACTTAATCTTATTTTCACACTTTGTCACGCTTATCGATAGCGCTGGTGGTACACACTACACCAGAAATGAAAGACACGCACCGCCGGGCAATCGTGTTTAATTGGTAATTATATAACATGGATTAACAATAGTGTCATAATTAAACCGTTATCAAAACATAGATGGTTTTGTCTCTGAATTGCCGACAAAGTGGATATTATTGTGATTTACTTACGGGTCTAGTTTCACCGTATTTAAGGACTCAAAAGACCGACAGTTGTAGACGATTTTTAGCTCACCTGTCACGTAGTGACGAGGTGAGCTTTTGGGATCACTTTTTGTCCGGCGTCCGTCGTGCGTGCGTGCGTGTGTGCGTGCGTAAACTTTTTCTTCAAATGACATCTCCTCCTAAACCACTGATCGGGTTTTAACCAAACTTCACAGGAATGATCCTTAGGTGGTCCCCTTTCAAAGTTGTTCAAATTGTTCCGGTCCATTGCACATCTAGGTCACAGGAGCTAAAAATAGATTTTTAAAATGAAAACTTTAAAAATCTTCTTCTCTGAAACCGCAAGGCCCAGGTCTTCGATATTTGGTATGAAGCTTCATCTAGTGGACCTCTACCAAGATTGTTCAAATTATGGCCCTTGGGCCAGAAATGCCCCCGCCCCGGGGGCCTTTGGGTTTACATAGGCTTATATAGGGAAAATCTTTAAAAATCTTCTTCACTGAAACCACAAGGCCCAGGTCTTTGATATTTGGTGTGAAGCTTCACCTAGTGGACCTCTACCAAGATTGTTCAAATTATAGCCCTAGGGCCAAAAATGCCCCCGCCCCGAGGGCCTTTGGTTTTACATAGGCTTTTACAGGGAAAATCTTTAAAAATCTTCTTCTCTGAAACTGCAAGGCTCAGATCTTTGATATTTAGTGTGAAGCTTCATCTAGTGGACCTCTACCAAGATTGTTCAAATTATAGCCCTGGGACTAAAAATGCCCCCGCCCCAGGGGCCTTTGGTTTTACATAGGCTTATATTGGGAAAATCTTTAAAATATTCTTCTCTGAAACCGAAAGGCCCAGGTCTTCGATATTTGGTATGAAGCTTCATCTGGTGGACCTCTACCAAGATTGTTCAAATTATGGCCCTTGGGCCAGAAATGCCCTTGCCCCGTGGGCCTTTGGGTTTACATAGGCTTGTACAGGGAAAATCTTTAAAAATCTTCTTCTCTGAAACCACAGGTCTTTGATATTTGGTGTGAAGTTTCACCTAGTGGACCTCTACCAAGATTGTTCAAATTATAGCCCTAGGGCCAAAAATGCCCCCGCCCGGGGGTCTTTGGTTTTACATAGGCTTATACAGGGAAAATCTTTTGAAATCTTCTTCTCTGAAACCGCAAGGCCCAGGTCTTTGATATTTGGTATGAAGCTTCACCTAGTGGACCTCTACCAAGATTGTTCAAATTATAGCCCCGGAGCCAAAAATGCCCCCGCCTTGGGGGCCTTTGGTTTTACACAGGCTTATACAGGGAAAATCTTTAAAAATCTTCTTCTCTGAAACCGCAAGGCTCAGATCTTTGATATTTGGTGTGAAGCTTCATCTAGTGGACCTCTACCAAGATTGTTCAAATTATAGCCCTTGGGCCAAAAATGCCCCCATCCCTGGGGCCCTTTGGTTTTTCATAGGCTTATATAGGGAAAATATTTAAAAATCTTCTTCTCTGAAACCACAAGACTCAGGTCTTTGATATTTGGTATGAAGCTTCACCTAGTATAGCCCTTGAGCCCTTGAGACACTGATTCTCAGGTGAGCGATTCAGGGCCCTCTGGGCCCTCTTGTTTGTACTTGCCCGACCGGGCGTCGAAAGGTCAAAGTGCACCTGCCCGGCGCGATTTCGGATAAATAATTTGTTCAGTCCGCATGACTCACCAGTGCAACATTTTCGTGAACACAAAAATCAAACAACCACAGAGATGGAACAACGTTGAGGACTCCGCAGCAAGAAACCACTGAAATGCTGGAGCAAAAGAAAACCAACAGTTAGACTCCGATGGGCCCGACCAGAGACGAGCATCAGGCACCAACCAACATTACATAGAATTAGATCTCTCTAATTCTCAGTAAGCCTTTATGCTGGAACTGTCATAGAATCTGAGGTCTGACCCACCGCCATGCAAGTAAAGAGGGAAGCAAAGTTGTCAACCATGATCGGGTTAACTACCATGAATGCAGCCTGTCGTATAACATTTATGTAGTACCCAATCTTTTTATATCGAAGAATTTTACGAAATTGGGTGCTGAAGTCATTGTGGTTATTTATTTTCCTGAATTTATATACAAAGTCACCATAAAATTCGGGTTCAGATAGACCTTGTTGCAGAAGAGATTTAGTCCAATATTTTGTTTGTTTGATTTGAGGTTTAACGTCCCCGTCAACACTGTAAAGATCATTTTGGAGACGTTGCTTCGAACTTTGTGGGACTACACACTCTGACAAATCAAATTTAAATTGCGAAATATAAACGCCATAGGATGGCGCAAGAGGAACATCACTATCCAAACAGGAAAATTTACAATCTCAAAATCAAAATCATCGCGTTTATCATAAATCCAGAAACAGGGCCTCGGTATCAGAAGAATTTGCTTTATTTAACTGAAGTTCTGGGGGTGGGGGGGGGGGATGGAATTTGCCGATCAAACCATAGAACCATAGGTATTGTCAACATTGACTAAATCATCCAAATATCTATAAGCTTAGCTAAAAGCTTCAATGATTTCAGACTGGTTTTCAGCAGAAAGGGACACCATGAAGTCTCTCTCATAACAAAACAAAAACAGATCAGCCACAAGGGTGCGCAATTAGTACCCATCGGAATACCCACAACTTGTCTAAATAACTTAGTACCAAATCTTATGTAAATATTGTCAAGTAGAAAGGTGAGAGCTTAACACACTTCTGACATGACCATAAAGTATAATTTTTATGCTCTTCAGAAGTGAAAAAGCACTTCTTACATTACATACAAGATAAAGTGAGTCTTCCTTATGAAATGTCCATTCAATTAAGTCATTAAGTTTTTCTTTTATAACATCATAAGGAAGTGTAGTGTAAAGGGTTGAAAAATAATAAGTAGACAGATTTGAAGCACGAAGACATCTGGATTTCAATTTATTTAAAACTTCATTAGAATTTTTTATAGACCAAAACAGATTTCTACCTGACCTTTCGAAGACTTTGTCACAATATTTTATCGCATGTTATTTGATTGCAGTAAAACGTGAAATTAATAATTTGGAGAGTTCAGTGGTGGTACAAGAGCTTGAATTTGCAATAAACCGTGCTTTGTATGGTCTTTTATGAAGTTTAAATAACCAATATAACGTAGGAAACTTGTCTTGGCCTTCTGTAACACAGACAGCAAACTTGGTTGCTGAATGACAAATGAAAGCCCTCTCTACAGCTGAAAGCTGAAGTTCATAGGCCTTAGTACCACCAAGTTCTGGCTGAAGAGGTGAAGCCGTCAAACGACGACCACATTGTTAGCGGCCTTATCTGCTGGAGCCAAAACAAACTTCTTATGAATTTCTGGAATACTTACATGTAGTTTAAGGTGATGTAAAGGCGTGTTAGGTTTAGGAGGTAATAAAGTCGTATTTTGAGAATAAAAAGAAATGTGTTTGTTCACTAATTTGAGAATGCTAAGTTTCCATTCTTTAAGAGCTTTATGCTCAACATGCTCTCGTTTACACCATCAATTACCAAATTCATTCAAGGTTGTGCTCAGCGATTTCATCTCTACATTTATTGAAATCAATTTTAGAAGGAAATCAATATTTCGGTCCTTTAGAAATTATATTACATATCCTAGAACCAGGAATAATTTTTAAATTGCCAGTTATAATATGACCAGCAGCAGGATAGCAATGAGATTCACGGTTTGTAAAGTGTCGAGTATCGAGTCAAAAATGTCGAGTATCGAGTTGAAATTGTCGAGTATCGAGTCAAAAATGTCGAGTATCGAGTTGAAATTGTCGAGTATCGAGTCAAAAATGTCGAGTATCGAGTTGAAATAGTCGAGTATCGAGTCAAAATTGTCGAGTATCGAGTCAAAAATGTCGAGTATCGAGTCGAAAATGTCGAGTATCGAGTAAAAAATGTCGAGTATCGAGTTGAAATTGTCGAGTATCGAGTTAAAATTGTCGAGTATCGAGTAAAGTTGGTCAAAATCTCAAGCTTCTAGATCAAATTTTAAGTTATATACACTTGTACAAGTCTCCTACTCAGTACTTTTATTATCTTTTTTTCTATTTATCCTTTTCCCTCTTAGTTCTTTTTATGTCTTTTTTTTTTTGCTTGATTTAGGCGTATTCCGCTTCTATTAAAGAGGGAACAAATATGAGACTGAGCATCAGTCTAAAGCAGATTGAACCACATGAATATTCCCAAGAAAATATAGGTATGGATGTTGATAATTAATTAGTTTGTACCAAATGGAATCTTCCTCCTTTTATATAGGGTGAGTCCATTTCAAAATTAGAGGTGTCAGGTTTTGTTTTCTTCAAAATTTATTTGGAAATTGGCTGACGTTTTACAAACATTGTAGGCCTTGATCAGATGCAGCGTTCTGCGGCATCTGATCTGGGCCTGCACTGTTTGCCAACTACCTGTTTTGGGGTTTCAGTACAAAATGGGTTAAATCACCAAAAGCTACAGACTGACCCCAGCTATCTAAATATTAAGTTATTTCAGAGAAATATCCATTAATCTGACTTTTATTGTTTATTTATGTTGTTCTCCTGGTCAGGTTGTAACTGATGTCAATGGCATTAATTTTGCAAGATAGTTTGCTTTGAAATCCAAAGAGCCTGCTCCCAACAATATTAATAAATACCAACGCACGTGTCTGGTTAAACAGTGCAGATCCAGATCCACAAAGATATGAATTCTATGACATTCACCCAACATCTTTTGGACCCTATACCATCAACTAAGTTAAATTATTAGGGTAATTTATTTTTTGGTTTTAGTTGTAAGGTCCATCCATTGCAGAATTTGACCTTTCACATGTGACTCAGGCAAGGTTCAAACCATAGCAGTGAGAGACCTGATGATTAAGAGTCAGCACTCTTATCCACTAGGCCATGGAGGCCCATGTTTTAGGGTGATTACAGAAATGATATATAGGAGTCAGTGCAACTGAGTACATTGTATCCCAATCCCGCCGACATTCCCTATTTGAGTCACACTTGTACATTACGATAGCACAACCTTGTGCATAGAGCATTTAACATATCTTGAAAACTGTTGCTTTCCTGGTTAACATTTGTGATACGGTATTTGTCTTATTTATACTCAAAACATGGGTTATTGGTGCTCATTAGAACCACCTCAAGGCGGTTCCAACTAGTACCCACAACCTATATCTTGGAACAGAAATAAGAAAATACTGTATACCCCTGTACACTCCAGTTTTCTAATTTAAAGTGTTGTTTAGAGGGCTATTCATTACACAGACTTGTTATCACGGTGAAAAATGTTGTGCAAAATAGCTAAAACGACCCCACTCCGATGAACAAAATGGCCACCAGAGCTAAAAACAGAAAAAAAATATTGTAAATTTGCATCAAATGCGAACTCCTCTTAAACCATTGGGTCAAGTGGATTCAAACTTCACAGGAATGTTGCCAAGGTGACTCCCTACCAAAATAGCTAAATTGTTCCGCTCTGCCGAGCAAGATGGCTACCATCGCTAAAAAATAGAAAAATGACAACTTCTGTTGTACCCTTGGGCCAATTTCATTCAAACTTTGTAGGAATGTTGCTTAGATGACCCTATACCAATTTAGTTGCAATGATCTCGCTCCGATGAACAAAATCGCAGCCAGAGCTAAAAATAGAAAAACATTGTAAATTTGCTTCAAACGCAAACTTCTCCTAAAACCTTAGGCCAATTTGAGCCAAACTTCACAGGAATGTTGCCTAGGTGACACCCTGCCAAAATAGCTAAGATTGTTCTGCTCTGACAAACAAGATGGCCACCAGAGCTAGAATAGAATTTACTTGAGGCAGTGACACTCAGTCGAGCGAATCAGGGCCCAGAGGACCCTCTTGTATTTAAGTAGACTGGGGATGAAAGCTCAGATGAGTTTAAAAACTGGCAAGGTCAGAGCATTAATCATAGTGTTATGTCCCCTTGATTGCTGAAAATGTCTATTTTTGACCTTGTCATCTATTTTGATTGGATCTTCCCGAAACTTATATACAAGTCAGTCAGGTTTAAAAGCTTGGATGAGTTATCGGTCAATTACCCACGGAGTTATGACCCCTACTTTACTGAAAATGCTTATTTTTTACCTGGTCACCACTGTAGCCACTTCAGTTTTGATCGGATCTTCTTGAAACTTACAAACAAGTAAGTCAGGGATAAAGGCTCGGACGAGTTCGAAACTGGCTAGGTCGGCCTATCTTTCATAGAGTTACGTCCCCTTGATTATTGAAAATGCCTATTTTTGACCTTGTCATCACCGTAGCCCCTTCAGTTTTCATCGGATCTTTTTTTAAGCATACATGTAAGTAAGTAGGGATAAAAACAAAATGGTGAGGTCAGCCTATATTTCAGAGTGTTATGTCCCCCTTGATTACAGAAAATTCTATATCTTTGACCTTGTCATCACCATAGCCCCTTCATTTTCTATTCGAACGTCTTGAAACTAACATGTAATTAATTCCGGGATATATGCTTGAATCAATTAGAAAACTGATGAGGCCCCGGCAGAGCCATTTTTGGTCCCAGGGCTATAATTTGAACAATCTTGGTCAAGGTCCACCATATGAAGCTTCATACCAAATATCAAAGAACTGAGTCTTCTGGTGTCAGACAAGAAGGTTTATAAATATATTCCCTATATAAGTCTATGTAAAACCTGTGGGGCCCCGGTGCGGGGGTATTTTTGGCCCAAGGGCAATAATTTGAACAATGTTGATAGAGGTGTACTAGACAAAGCTTCATATCAAATATCAAGGACCTGAGCCTCCTGGTTTCAGAGAAGAAGATTTATAAAAATTTTCCCTATATAAGTCTATGTAAAACCTGTGGGGCCCCCGGCGCGGGGGCATTTTCGGCCCAAGGGCTATAATTTGAACAATCTTTATAGATGACCACTAGACAAAGCTTCATATCAAATATCAAAGACATGGGCCTTCTGGTTTCAGAGAAGAAGATTTTTAAAGATTTTCCCTATATACATGTAAGTCTATGTAAAAACAAAGGGCCCCGGGGCGGTGACCTAAATTTTTTTTTGCCCCAGGGCTATAATTTGAACAACCTTGATAGAGGTCCACAAGATGAAGCTTCACACCAATTATTAAAGACCTGGGCCTTGCGGCTTCAGAGAAGATTTTTACGGTTTTTCCTATATAAGTCAATATAAAACCAAAGGGCCCTGGGAAGAGCATTTTTGATGCAAGGGCTATAATTTGAACAATCTTGGTAGAGGTACACGTGATGAAGCTACACACCAAATATCAAAGACCTGGGCCATGCTGTTTCAGAGGAGAAGATTTTTTAAAGACATTTTCCTGTGTAAGTCAATGTCAAACTAAAGGGCCCCGGGGCAGGGGCACTTTTGACCCCGGGGCTATAATTTGAACAAACTTGATAGAGGTCCATTAGATGAAGCTTCACACAAAGGCCTGGGACTTGCGGTTTCAGAGAAGAAGATTTTTAAAGATTTTTCCTATAAAAGTCTATGTAAACTGAACCAAAGGGTCCCTGGGTGGAAACATTTTTTAGCCCCAGGGCTATAATTTGAACAATCTTGGTAGAGGTCCACTAGATGAAGCTTCATACCAAATATCAATGATTTGGGCCATGCAGATTTTTTAGGTTTTCAGTGAAAAAATACTTTTATTAACCTCAGTAGCACTGCATAGATGGGAAATCTTCTCTCAACTGATCCTCTGGTCATCTTGTGGTTCCAGCACTCCATTTGGGCTATCAGCAACTCATCATTGTTTTGGTGTAAAAGCTATTAATTATCCAGGAAATGGGCAGCATTTGTTAGGGCAGCATATATAATGTCCATTAAAATCAACTTTGGCATCCAGTGTTTGTTTTAGTTCATTTTGATGCTAGGCACATCAGTTGGGAATTAATTACAAGATTTAATGTTTCAAGACACCCAAATATTGTTTATCTGTAAGGGGAAAATTGTTGCTTTGCCCATTTTGTACCAAAAGGAATCTTCCACCATATACAGAATAAGTCCATTTCAAAATTTCGGGGTGTCATGTTGTGTTTGCTTCAAAAACTACTTGGAAATTTGCTGGAAATTTTGCAAATACATTATAATTCTTACCACCGAAAAATGACAATTTTCAGATCTAACGAGTACCCACAATCTATGTTTTTGAGCAGAAATAAGAAAAATAATTTATACCCCTGAAAACCATAGTTTTACTATATAAAACTGGGGTTTAAGGGGGTTAAATTTATATAGGTGTGTTTTCGTGATGAGTGAAGGTCGTTCTGCGTCTTCTGATCTGGGCCTTCACTGTTTGCTTACTAATTACTGTTTTGGTGTGTCCTGTACAAAAAGGGTTAAATGAACAATAAAAAAGAGGAAAAATAAAAATGTCAGTGTAGATGTGTTGCTTACTAAATTTATAAATATTTGGTATATTAGGGATAGACCACTTTAGGACAACTGTTGCCCTAGATCAGCAAAATTAGCTTGTTAAAATGATGACATATTTTAGGATAAAACAAACACAAGTCATTATTTTTGAGTCATTGCTTGTTCAAATAAGACGACTCGCATACCTGCAAAGTCATGCTGCAGAATTATGTTAATGTTAACTCGATACTCGACAATTTTAACTCGATACTCGACATTTTTGACTCGATACTCGACAATTTCAACTCGATACTCGACAATTTTGACTCGATACTCGACAATTTTGACTCGATACTCGACAATTTTGACTCGATACTCGACTTTTTTAACTCGATACTCGACAATTTTGACTCGATACTCGACTTTTTTAACTCGATACTCGACAAATTTGACTCGATACTCGACTTTTTTGACTCGATACTCGACAATTTTGACTCGATACTCGACTTTTTTAACTCGATACTCGACAATTTGGACTCGATACTCGACATTTTTGACTCGATACTCGACAATTTCAACTCGATACTCGACTTTTTTAACTCGATACTCAACAATTTTGACTCGATACTCGAAATTTTCCACTCGATACTCGACAATTTTGACTCGATACTCGACAATTTTGACTTGATACTTGATACTCGACAAAAAGAAACCCTCGATAGCAATACACTGAATTTTTACAATCACATGTATCAGGAGTGTTAGTGTCAATATCAAGATCAGAAACAAGTTTATTGAAACTAAAAATGATAGATCCAACATGTTTATTGTATTTATACCGAAATATGGGTGTTTCAGTATTTTGAAAATAAGCAGGAATGGATGAAATCACTGAACTGTCCCGGAAGATACTGACTATTTCTTTGGGACTTTCCAAAATCTTGGATCTATTTAATGCTTAATGAATATCTTCGACGCATTACCAGTATTCCACTCATATCAGATTATATATAGGGCAGAAATAAGCAACAACACATTAACCCTTTACCACTCAGATACGTATATTCCCGACTCGATCCATTACCACTCAGACCCGTATATTTACGACTTTATCGATTAACGTACAGATACGTATATCCCCGTGTGTCGCCATTTGAACAAATACGTGTTTGCCCGTGTCTCAAAATCAATCGCGTTATTTTTACCTTTTTCCTAAATATAAAAACGCCGGATGTTTATTAATGTTAAGTTTGGTCTTTTGCCAACAATATTTGCGAAAAAAACAAATATGTTTCTATACAAAGTTTTTGTGTAATTTACAACCAAACACACCAGGGGTTTCTCCTACTGAATCACGATGACCTTGCCTGACCGAAATGGAAAATTACTGAATGACGCAATATTTGTGTGTCGGTCGCGCATGATTTGCATGATTTAGGTAAAGACAATTAGCGCTGTATAATCAGTTAGATTCAAGGGATTTATGGTTCAAGATAATTAGTTAATTGGGGATTATGATACCCTAGGAATGTTTATACAGCGGATGCCACCCGGAGCGTGCGCGCTTTGAGCCGCAATAAATTACGTAACAGTACCCAAAAGTGTACCCAGGTGGTCATCGGAAGGGCAATAAAACCCACAGATGGGTAGAAGGCCTTTCATTGGTCAATAGTTTCAGCCCCTTTAATGAATATTAATTTCTAAAAAAAAAAAATATGCGACGTCTGATCAGGGTCTCACCGCCGACACGTTAACAGACAAACAGATGCAATTATTAAGCGGCACCTGATCAGGGTCTTCAGGTTTTTGGACCTTATAATGCTACGGCACCAGGATCAGACCCTCCACAATTATTGCCGCGACGTCTGATTCAGCTCCAACCGCCGACGGTTCATTTTATTTTATTTTCCGCGACCGAATAGGTTTGGAGGATAAAGCGACCGTCCAAATGTCCGTCCGTCCGTAGACACAACAGACAGATGCAAACAATGCAGACTCGGATCAGACGCCGTACTATTATTGAACGGCGTTTGATGAGGTCAGCATGTTTGTAGAAGGCATCTGAGACGGCGCAGACCCGGACAAGACGCTGCGCAACGGTTATGCGGCGTCTGATCAGGGTCTTATCGGCGACGGTGGTGTTTTTTATCCCTAGTCTAAACAGGTTCGGAGCCTGGCGTCCGTTCATTCGCCCGTTCGTAGACACAAAATTATGAGTGACAAGACGCTGCGCAACGGTTATGCGGCGTCTGATCAGGGTCATATCGGCGACGGTGGTGTTTTTTATCCCTAGTCTGAACAGGTTCGGAGCCTGGCGTCCGTTCAAACGTCCGTCCGTAGACGCAATAAACATATGAAAACAATGCAGATCCGGATCAGATGTGCAAATATTAAACGGCGTCTGATGATGGTCTACATGTATGTAGACGGTATCTGAGACGGCGCAGACCCGGACAAGACGTTGCGCAACGACGCGGCGTCTGATCAGGGTCTTATCGCCAACGGTGATGTTTTTTTTTAACCCTAGTCTGAACAGGTTCGGGGGATATAGCGATCAGCGTGGCGTCATTCACCCAACCGTCTGTATAACAAAAGACAGAACACAAAGGTGCAAACAGTGCAGATTTGAATCAGACGCCATACAATTATTATACGGCGTCTGGATAGGGTCTACAAGTTTGTAGACGGAATATACGACGGCACAGACCCAGACCAGACGCTGTACAATGATCATACGGCGTCTGATCATGGTCTGACCGCCGCCGGTGCGTTTTATTTTTATCCCCTGACCAAATAGGTTCGGGGATATAACTATCAGCCTGGCGTCCGTCCGTCCGTCCGCAAACAAAATTATGAGTCTGGCGTCCGTTCACATGTCCGTCTGTCCGTAGACACAACAGAAAGATGCAAGCAATGCAGATTCGAATCAGACTTTAACAATTATTAAACGGCGTCTGATGAGGGTCTACAGGTTTGTAGACGGCATATGGGTCGGCGCAGACCCGGACAAGACGCCACACAACGATAATGCGGCGTCTGATCAGGGACTAATTGCCGACGGTGGTGTTTTTATCCCTAGTCTGAACATGTTCGGGGGATATAGCGATCAGCCTGGCGTCATCCACTCAACCGTCTGTATAACAATAGACAGAACACAAAGGTGCAAACAGTGCAGATTTGAATCAGACGCCATTCAATGATTATAAGGCGTCTGGATAGGGTTTACAGGTTTGAAGATGGCATATGCGACGACACAGACCATGCGACGTCTGATCATGGTCTGACCGCCGCCGGTGCGTTTTATTTTTTATTCCCTGACCAAATAGGTTCGGGGATACAATGTATAACAATCAGCCTGGCGTCCGTCTGTCCGCAAACAAAATTGAGTCTGGCGTCCATTCACATGTTCGTCCGTCCGTAGACACAACAGACAGATGCAAGCAATGCAGATTCGAATCAGACTTTAACAATTATTAAACGGCGTCTGATGAGGGTCTACAGGTTTGTAGACGGCATATGGGTCGGCGCAGACCCGGACAAGACACTGCACAAAGGTAATGCGGCGTCTGATCAGGGACTCATTGCCGACGGTGGTTTTTTTTATTCCTAGTCTGAACATGTTCGGGGGATATAGTGATCAGCCTGGCATCATCCACCCGTCTGTGTGTATAACTATAGACAGAACACAAAGGTGCAAACAGCGCAGTTCGGGATCAGAGCCCAGAAAATTATTATAAGGCGTCCGATCAGGGTCTACAGGATTGTAGACGGCACAGACCCAGACCAGTAGCTATCAACCTGACGTCATCCACCCGTTAGTCTGTATGACAATAGACAGAACACAAAGGTGCAAACAGTGCAGATCGGGATCAGAGCCCAGACAAATATAAGGCGTCTGATCAGGGTCTACAGGGTTGTAGATAGCACATGCGATGGCACAGACCCAGACCAGACGCTGTACAATGACCATGCGCATCAGATGTCATTGCACCTCAGTGTTGGGTAAAAGTCCCACCAAATTGGAAGCAATATCTCCAAAATGTCCTAAATAGTGTTGATGGGGATGTTATACCTCTAATCAAACAAACAAATCTTATTTATAAAAAAAAAAAAAAAAAAAAATACAGAGACGGCTCTTTGGGGTGAGCTGGCTATGGGGTGGTTGATACATTTATTTAAAAAAAAAAAAAAGGTAAAGTTGGGGATGGGGGTTCAAAAAAGGATAGATAGGCTGTAATAGTTATTTTAATCTTATGCAAAAGTACTGATTTTTTCATAAACAGAACACACCCATGTGTCATAGCACATTCTTTAATTTCTCCAAAATGGCTACTTTTCCATTGAAAACTTTTATATTTTTCTTATTTATACTCAGAACATAGGTCGTGGGTGCCGATTGAGGCAGTTCTAACGAGTACCCACAACCTTGGTCTTGGTGCAGAAATAAGTAAAATAATGTATACCGGGTTCAGATAGATGTTCATTTCACAGACTTATGAACATGATCTTATTTCTGCATAAAAAGTATGTTATGGAAACTTGCTGGAAGACCCTCAGTGACATGCCCTAATGATTACCTACAAATACGTTTTTGTGCGGAAATAAGAAAAATAATACGTGGATACCCCCTCTTTTCTGGGGCTATGGTGGTTAAAAATACTTTCTCTGACCAACCCAAAACAGAAATTTTTGCTAAAGAAAATATTTTGCTTACTTTGACACTTCATATTTTCAAAACGCAAAGAGAAACTATAATAAATTTAGTACCATTGGAAAGAAAATTGAATTTCCTAGAAACTTTACATTTACATAAATATTGTCAAATGTACAGAAAATACTAAAATAATCATTTTTGTAACATAAGGGTGAAAATCACACAAAAATGCCAATATCTCTGTTCAGATATGACTGTCAGGCCTATCAGCCATATATGGACTATTGGTTATTGATTTACCTATATCAGTGTTCTGTTAAGATGCTGTATTGGATAATTTTCTGAGTGGTAAAGGGTTAAGTCATTTTTAAGCGAAAGGGAGCCATTATAATTTGGGGATATATTTTTTGGTATGCTAGAATTTGCAAATATTTTTTTCTCTGAGTGTGGGGGGGGGGGGAGGGGGCAGAGGGAGTATTGATGGTATACTGGTACACTGTAAGCTTTGGTATTCTTGGGGGTCGAACACTTTATGCTGGATCCCAGCCTATGTAGCAGGCAAAATTCAGAGTTCCAACCCGACGGCCCCAGCCTCTTGACCTCGTAAAAATTGATAGATAGAATCATGAATTACCCCCTCCTGTCTGTCGTCTGTCCATCTGTAATGTCCCACCATTGCTTCTAGACAACTTAAGCCAAAACCTCTAAACTTTCACAGGCACTGCAGGAATGTATTCATAATTTTGATGTGACAAACCCACCCCCACCCACCCCCACCACCACCACATACACACAGGGTCAAGTAAAAAGGGAGTACAAATGTTTGAGTTATTACAGTTGACAAATCAACCACCAATCTACCGGTAATTACTGGTTGTAACCAGTAATGTCCATTGGTCTGGTCAATAATCATATTGGACAGTCTTTTGCAAACCTTGATTAAAATTCTTGCAATTTATTTCAGAATTCTGTGACAGAATGTCTCCTGGAGCAGCTAGACTGGTTTAATGAGGCTGTTGAAAGTCATGCAGAGACAGGATAATTATCTCCAGGAATCATACAACCAGCCTAGGACTGGTGGAATGCCGGTTCCTGTGCAGGAAGAGAGATACAGCCAGAAACCAGACCAGTATTCCTCTGCTCCTTCATCTACCACTTCAATACAGCAAAGAAATCAGGTATGAATCCTTATCCTATTCAACATTACAACCCTAACCTTTGAAAACAGTGTAGATCCAGATCAGATGGCTTCTAAAGAAGCCATCTGATCAGGATCTACACTGTTTGTCATGCAGTTCATGATTTTTGTTTGATTTGAGGTTTAACGTCCCCGTCAACACTGTATAGGTCATTTTGGAGACATTGCTTTCCATTTTGTGGGACTTTTACCCGACGTTGAGATGAAATGACATCTCAAGCCCTGTCGCTCAATGAAGCATGGATGTTCCGACTAGCCCTGCTTTGCCTGGGCAGGCTTAGATCCTTTAAGTGGTTTTCCAGTACTTGTGTGCAGTTGGTTTCAGTTCGCATGGAAGCATCATGCAGCCCATCTATTTCTTCAAGCCTCAACGGATGGGGGCCAAATGCATGCAGTTCGTGAACTGAATGAAAACAGTATATCGTATTCTCGAAAATTTCTGCGCCGCACAAAATTAAAATCCGCGAAATATTCACTAAGTTTGTCCAAAGTAGCAGCAGTAATCTTCAGTGGTCCAAAGGCACCATTTTGCGGTAGTTACTTCCCTTAAAATAGGTATTATGTGTGTATTGGAGTTTAACGGCCCAGTCAACACTATTTAGGTCATTTTTGAGCCGGTCAGTTTACCTTTCAACACTTTCCTGGGCAGGCTTATCCGTAAGCGGTTAACCAGTACAGTGCACATTCTTTCGCCAGAAACTGACAACTGCCCTTCTTGAATCAGCGGAAACCCTTAAAATAGGTAAAACGGACATAACCCACGACATAGCTTGTGATTTCTATGATCATTAAAAAGATTGCCACTAACAACTTGCACCTTAATTGAATGCTCAGTAAAAAAGTTTATTCAGTTATGTTTACTTTTACCCCAAATGCACTTCAAAGTACACAGCCTTACCTATGAAGTATGATGCACTATTACGATAAACAAAGTTCTATATTCAATGTCAGATTGATAAGCCTTGAACTATCAGTGCATGTTTTTTTTTTTTTTTTTTTCAATTGTGACCTGTCTCAAAAAGATGTGGTACATATACATACAATCAAACCAGTTGAAATCTACCATAACTTCTATGTATGAAGCGTAAAAAGTACAATTTAATGTGGCTAAGCATCCAGTGATCCTGGGTGTTCATGTACGTGGGCGGACAATTTGGCCAGTGGACGCTTTGGCCCGGACAATTTGGCCTAGGACAATTTGGCATAGGACAATTTGGCCAGCCAAGAATATTGGGTAGGACAATTTGGCCAAATTAATTTTTCCTAGAAGATCTACCTGTTCTTATACTATTAATCATAAAATTTCTAGTTGATTTAAATCTTCTTTAAAATGTTACTTCATTATATTCAATTATTAATGTATATTAAAAACAAACCATAAACATAAAATTGTCGATTTGAACTGGCCATTATATTAATATTGCCAATTTGTCCTACCCGATCATTTTGGCTGTCCAAATTGTCCTAGGCCAAATCGTTCGGGCCAAATTGTCCAACATTCGTTCATGTATTACGGAAGCGATATTGAGCTTGACAGTATTGTTTCAAATGAAGCAGTCTTAAATATCTCGGATTATTTTACCACTTTTATTTGTTTTTAATAGATTTGTCGACAATGAAATGGTTTTCTGCCAATCTTTACATGTTTTTTTTTGTTGTTGTTTGATTTGAGGTTAACGTCCCCATCAACACTGTAAATGTCATTTTGGAGACATTGCTTCCAATTTTGTGGGACCTTTACCAGGCATTGAGATGAAATGACTTCTCAAGCCCTGCTGCCCAATGAAACCAATAGCGTTTATAAGCATGGCCAGTCCGACTCGCACCACTTTGCCTGGGCAGGCGTAGATCCTCTAAGCGGTTTACCAATACTCGTGTGTGGGTTGGTTTCAGCTCTGTGTGGAAGCATCATGCAGCCCATCTATTTCTTCAAGCCCTGATGGTCTGGGGGGCCGAATATTTACATGTGATATTGAAAGTGCAATTGTTGTCAAATTTTCATGGGACAAGCACCGTTTTATTTTCATGTGTATAACGGCCACAAAAAAATAAAACCGCAAACTTTTATTGTCATGATTTTTGTGGCAAATCCGTGAAATTTTGGTGATCGGAAATATTCCAGAATACGTTGTCAAGTCATTTGGTTGGTGGATAGTCAGAAATGGGTGTGGTAAGATTAATTTATTCAGCAGGATAAGGGGTAAAAATGTTGTTGAATTGATCCAAATGTATCAGCCTTAGATTCATATAGCTATCAGAGGAATACAGGTATATAAATGCGGGTATAAATATTGAATGTTTAAAAATGTGCAGTAATATCTGAAGAGCAAGCATGCTGATATGAAATGTCATCATATTAACCCATTTAGTACCGGTAACCCCAAAACGGGTACCAGGGCAAACAGTGCAGGCCCAGATCAGATGCAGCAGAACGCGGCATCCTATCAGGGCCTACACAGTTTGCGAAAAGTTCAGCCATTTTCCAAATCAATTTTGAAGAAAACACAACCTGACACCCCTAAATTTTGAAATGGACTCCTGCTATATATAAGGAGGAAGATTCCATTTGGTACTAAAAGGGTTAATTATCACTTATACCAACAGATAATGTGGGTACTTTGTATTTGGTGATAACGGAATGATTTTTCCTTATACCTCACCTGGGCACAAAGTGCTCATGGCAAGCTATTGTGATCAGTTAATGTCCATTGTGCATCGTCCATCTTGGGTTGTCAACAATTTGCTTCAAATGCGAACTGCTCCTAAATCCTTGGGCCAATTTGATTCAAACTTCACAGAAATGTTGCCTGGATGGCTCCATTCAAAAATAGCTAAAGTCCTTCCACTCTGATGAACAGGATGGCCGCCAGAGCTAAAAACAGAAACATTTTAAACTACAACTCCTCTTGTACCCTTGGGCCAATTTTATTTGAACATCATAGGAATGTTGCTTAGGTGACCCTCTACCAGAATAGCTAAAACGGTTCCTGCCAGAGCTAAAAATAGGAAAACACCGTAAATTTGCTTCAAACATGAACTCCTCCTGAACCTTTGACTAACTTGATTCAAACTTCACAGGAATGTTGCCCAGGTGAGTCTCTGCCAAAAAAGATTAAATTGTTCAGTTATGTTGAACAAGATGGCCACCAGAGCTTAAAATAGAAAAACCATTAAAACATGGGCCAATTTCATTCAAACTTCGTAAGGTTGTTGCTTAAATAAACTTATACCAAATTAGCTAAAATAGTTCTGCTCAAATGAGCAAAATGGCTGCCAGAGTTAAAAATAGAAAAACGTCTTAAATTTGCTTCAAACACAAACACAAACTCTTCCTAAACCATTTGGCTAATTTGATTCAAACTTCACAGGAATGTTGCCTGGGTGGCTCCCTACCGAAATAGCTAAAGACTTTCTGCTCTGTTGATCAAGATGGCCACCAGAGCTAAAAATAGAAAAATCTTTAAAAAGCAGCTCCTCCTCTACCCTTGGACCAATTTCATGCAAACTTCAAAAGAACGTTGCTTAGGTGACCCTCTACCAAAATAGATAAAATGGTTTTACTCAAATGAGCAAAATTTCCGCCAGAGCTAAAAGTAGAAAAATGTAATAAATTTGCTTCAAATTTGAATTCCTCCTAAAGTCTTGGGCCAATTTGATTCAAACTTCACAGAAATGTTGACTGGGTGACTTCCTACCAAAATTGCTAAAATCGTTTTGCTCCGATGAACAAGATGGCCAACCAGAGCTAAAAATACATGTAGAAAAAAACTCTTTAAATGACAACTCAGGTACCCTTGTGCCAATTTCATTCAAACTTCATTGGAATGTTGCTTAGGTGACCCTCTACCAAATTAGCTAAACAGTTTTGCTCTGATGAGCAAAATGGCCCCCAGAGCTGAAAATAGAAAACATTGTAAATTTTCCTCAAACGCAAACCCCTCCTAAATCATTGGGCCAATTTGATTCAAACTTCACAAGAATGTTGCCTGGGTGGCTCCCTTCCAAAATAGCTAAAATCTTTCTACTCCGATGATCAAGATGGCCAAAATCATTAAACAAGATCATTAAACATCAACTCCTGTACCCTTGAGCTAATTTCATTCAAACTTCATAGGAATTTGCATAGGTGACTCATTCCGCTCAACAACATCCATTACAATTGTGTTAGTGTGGACTCTTGCATTGTCCTGTTGGGGAGTTTACCTTGGCGTTTTTCATGGATCACAGATCTCACTTGGTTGAGCAAATTTGCATAATACATACCTGTAATTGTACGTTTCTTTGCTAGAAAGTCCAACAAATTAAAGCCTTGTGCATCCCAAAATACAGTTGCCATCACTTTGCAAGCAGAGGGTTGTGCTAACTTCTTTGGCCTCAGAGACCCCGGCCTTACCTGCCGGCGACTGAGTTATATTCTCATCTACAGTCACCAGACGTGAAAGAAAATCATCTTTCTTTGACCTAAACCGTTTCAACAATGCACTGCATACTGATGCTCTGGTTGCCATTTGCTCTTCGCTAAGGGATTTTGAGACCCAAAGGGCTGTTAGCTTGCCATCATGTAAAATTGTTGAAACACTACCATGTGAAATGTGTAATGCATTTGCTATTTCTTCCACCTTAATTGGCCCATAGGGGCTTGAATCATGAAAAAAAAAAAAAAATAAATAAATGAAAAAAAAAAAAAAAATTAAAAAAAAATTTTTTTTTTTTTTTTTTTTTTTTTTAGGGTACTATATTAGAGACAAGGGGGGAAACTTCGGCTCAAATTTTTGGTGGGGTTACCTCATTTTACCCAATGTATCTTTTTCGCAAATGCAGTTTTTTACCTGCTTATTATGAATTATACAAGTTAAATAAGTCCACTTTGCAACAATAATCCGCCTCTGTCTGCCACTTGCAGGAAACATGTTTTTCTCGCATGGATTAACTCAGCAAAGCAAAATTCGGCATAAACGTGTGACAAAAATTTTCAGGTTTTCATCAATCACAAGCGAACTAGTGTTACGGAGGAAACTTTTTTCGCTTTCAGCTGATGTCTTTCATTAAAATAAACCTCTCTTGACCAATTTGAATCCAAAATGATGTATTTGCAGCTCAAAATTTAGATTTTGGAACATTCACATCACTTTCTGAAACCGATAAAGAAAACAATCGTCGCGAAGCTTGGTTTTTCTGCTGATTCCGGGCTACTCTATCGATGAACTAACGACCGGAACGACCAGTGCTGTTCAATTTTAAACCGTTCGAAGTAGTGACAAATGAGCATTGTCGCTATTTTTTGTTCCATTTTCAACTAAACCCCAAGAGGGGACACAGACGTTGTATATTGCATATACTCCAGTTTTGAAGGCTCAAAGCGTACACCTAACTATGTAATTACGGTAGGGTTCTTTAAACTGCACAGGGGATGGTTCTCCCTGCACAGGGTTTGGTGTGGGGGTGGGGGGGGGGGGGCTCCAGTTAACGTCCAGATTCGAAGGACGATACACTTTATGACATTCATACCTGCAAATGATGCCAATGGAACGTGTTCTCACACCGAAATTTTGTCACCGCTGCTGGGGATCTCGAACCTGGGTCCTTTAGCATCTGAGGCAAATGGACTAACCACTGAGCTAGGTGGGTGGCTAAATTTAGGAAGGCAGGGATTAGCCGTAGTTATCTTCTTGCCGGACTCAGAAAAAGTGAAATGTATTTTTTTGTTGAAATCTTGGACGTTTTGTGTTATTTTCAAAACAGTTTCACTTATGCTTGTGTGGACAGAAATAAAAAAAAAATCAGCCAGCTTGTTGAAAATGCCACCAATACGTAAATGTACAAAATGATGCAGCATGGAAACAATTTGTTCCCTATTGCAACATATTCCTTTTTATGTTTTGAAATTTTGATCCTGGGTCGCTAATGGCCAGTAAATGACAATTAGCACTATTTAGGTTGGGCCCTTGGGTCCTTTTCCAACAGGGATTTAAGGGGACAGAACCCCTACAGTGCAGCACACACATGCTTTCTCATCCGCGAGTTTCTGAAGTGGACGCTTCTATTTATGAATTCGGTCAAATCCATTGATGTAGGGATGTTGGTAGAAAAACTGCTCAATTCTTCTGCTCAGCAAGTTTGTATCAATCTGAATAGGCGCTACAACTCACCATAACACAGCAAACAAAAAATGTCAGAATAAGCTAGAGCATATCAACCTTGATTTTTTTTGGGGGGAGGGGGGGGGGTGGGGGTGCGGAGCGGGGATCATTTTACGGTCCTTTCGAGTTTATTTCACTCATATCGAGCCGATTGTTAATCACATGTGGTCGAAGACCGTAGTATCCGGTAAAAAACACCTGGCCTTCCGTTGCAGAACTCTTGAATGCCTTAAATAGATGATTTTTATGAAAGGTTTGATTGCGAAGTGCTTAGATCTGTTGAAAAGTACTTGTACGTATTAGCCTAGAGTGTATTGGAAAGTAAGTGAGAAATGGGGCCTTGTCAATACATAGGACATTTAAAAATTTTGGTGCTGTTGAGTAAAGCGGCATTCCAATCTTAGTGTTTCTCGAGCGGGCTATTAAAAGGTTATAAAACGTTTTTCATGCTCAATTCAGCCGAGCGTTAAATTTGTAATGCTCGCTATTTTTAAATACTAACAGTTCAGGCAATTTTCCTGCTCAGATTTGTTTGTTTGATTTGAGGTTTAACGTCCCCGTCAACACTGCAAAGGTCATTTAAGAGACGTTGCCTCCAATTTTGTGGGACTTTTACCAGACCTTAAGATTAAATGACATCTCAAGCCCTGCCGCCCAATGAACCAATAGGATTAATTTACATGGACGGGCTGACTCGCACCGCTTTGCCTGGGCAGGCTTAGATCCTCTAAGCGGATTACCAGTACTCGTGTGCCAGTCGGTTTCAGCTCTGCGTGGAAGCATCATTTCTTCATGCCCCGATGGGCGGGGCCGTTTCCTGCTTATAGATAAGAACTGAATAATAGAATGTGTGATGGGATTGAGGCCGAAACAAGGAATTTTCAAGCAAGTTTTCAGTTTAGTTAAGTATCATGTGGGTTTTTGTCGAGCATGAGACTTTAATTCACTGAAAACGAGTCCGGAGCCACGACCGCAATATTAATTATTTTTCTCACCCAAACACTTGAAAGAATTTATTTGTTTGATTAGATGTTTAAAGTGTCCATCAACAGGCCATTTTGGAGACGTTGAATCCATTTTCTAGGACTTTTACTCGACATTGAGATGAATTGACATCTCAAGCCCTGTCGCCCAGTGAAACCAAAAGGTTTTATAAGCATGAACGGTCTGACTCGCTCCGCTTTGCCTGGACAGGTATAGATTCTCTGAGCAGTTTAGCAGTACTCGCATGCGGTCGGTTTCAGCTCTGCTTGGAAGCGTCACGCAGCCCATCTATTTCTTTAAGCCCCGATGGGCGGGTCCGAAAACTTTAAAGAATACGTTGTTAATGCATAGACTCCACAAATATACAGAACTTAATAAGCGATAAAGCACATTCACACCAATATAACACAACAAAATGTTAGTGTTTTTTTTTTTTTTTTTTTGGTTTTGGTTTTACGGCCCTTTCAAGATTATTTCACTCATATCGAGCCGATCGTTAATCAGAGGTGGGCGGAAACCGAAAAACCACCTGACCTTCCGTTGCAGAACTTGGCCTCTCACATGTGACCTGAGCGAGGCTCGAACGACAGCGGTGAGAGACCTTATGATCAAGAGTCAGGGCTCTTAACCACTAGGCCACGGAGGCCCGTACAAAATGTTAGTATTTTAATATTCATACCTCCTGATGAAAATCGTCATCGTTTTTCCAGTGAGCCGCTTAAGTTTGTGTCTAAAGCATCCTTTTGTACATGTAAAGTGCAACGCATGAAATAAAAACCAGTCCATGTACATTTCATGACCTGCTTTCTTTGACACTTGACAGCAGTTTGATGACAAATTGAATGTCCATTTCATTAAAAGTTGATAAAGGGGGTAATCAAGGTTTATTTGCAGAGGAGAATTATGGATATCCATAATTCGATTTATGGATATCCATAAATCAGCCGAATAATGGATATCCATAATTCGAATTAAGGATATCCATAATTCGATTAATGGATATCCATATTTCGATCTAAATTAATGATATACATAAATCGATTGATGGATATCCATAATTCGATTTATGGATATCCATAATTTGATTTATGGAAATCCATAAATCAGCCGAATAATGGATATCCATAATTCGATTTATGGATTATCCATAATTCGATTTATGGATATCAATAAATCGAATAATGGATATCCATTTTTAGATTTATGTATATCATTAATTCACCTCGATTTATGGATATCCATAATTCGAATTATGGATATCCATAAATAAATATGGATATCCATAAATAATAATGGATATCCATAATTCGAATTCCAGTTCCACAGATGCATATAAAGACATGTTGACACACAAATAAAAGGTTATCGCGTATATTAATGATGTATCTGCATCATTTCGTCCTCGATATTCCATGACACTGAATAAGAGCCACGCATTTCCCCGGAAGTACTTATTTTATATATTTTCCCGTTTAATTCCGCTTAGCGTCAAAACAGGCTATAAGTCAGACTTCCAAAACACTTGAAACAACAGCAAACTATTTCACAAACGATTTGACACCACAAAAATGGACAGACATACACAAAAATAACACATACAGTTACAGCGAATTTATCGACTACCCTCCTCTGTCGACATCCGTACTGCTCGGTCGAAAACCGTATTTCTCGGTCGACAGCAGCTTTACACAGTAACGGCGCGGTCGACAACACAGGTATAGAAAATGGTATTACCCCCGTGTTGACAAGGACATGTCATTCTGACTGTTGAAATGTACATTTAAGGAGAAACTGATAAGCTGCTCCCCTAATCGCATGGATAACAAAACATGCTACAGAAGACGGTTTTGAAAACAAAATTACCTCCGGCTCAATGTGGATGTTTTGCAATGATTGACGTAATGAGATAGCTAATAAACCCTAGAGTGAGGCAGAGTATGAGGCAAAGAAAAGAAACACTTAAGAAATGAAATTTATTTTTCTGCTGTTCATAATAGTACGAACGCAGTGGGTTGTGTGCAAAGTATGTGAGCCCCGAAGGGGATCATGTAAACTTTGTAAGCGACTCGCTGTCGTTCATACTTTCATGAAAAGCAGAAAAATTAAGTTTATTGTTATATAATTACATTCTTTGCCCCTCATCACTGGGCGAAAAATAATGCTTAAAGGGCAAACTTTTTAAACTGAAAAACATTTGCACGCCACTTTACTACAAAGAGAGGAACAGCGTTGACCTCATCAACGCCCGAGGAGAACCATGGTTTAGAATGACGTCACTTGACGTCACTTGACGTCACTGAAAATCATGTGACTCGATGCGTTCACGGAAGTATGAACTACACTGTTTTCTATATGTTTACAATACATTTTTTTTGTTTATTTATGAGCCGGATAAGTGTCATACCCTATCAGTTGAGCATGAAAAACAGTTTTATAATCCTTGGGCCAGGTTGGTGCAGTTTAGGTCTGTACACCGTTCTTTCTACCTCTGGAATGAACAGTACACAATATGTCCATATCCCTCTACTTAATCTTAAGACCTCCACAAATTTCTTCCAAATATCTGAGAGAGAGAGAGAGAGAGAGAGAGAGAGAGAGAGAGAGAGAGAGAGAGAGAGAGAGAGAGAGAGAGAGAGAGAGAGAGAGAGAGAAAGAGAGAGAGAGAAAGCGAGAGAGAGAGAACAGCAAACATTAGACAAAATACATGTTGAACCGCTTTTTCCTTGGTTTCAACCTATCACAAAGAAAAAAAAGAAGGAAAATTCCTACAGGCCTATTGCCACCAAAACAGCCATTGTTATTTAGGATAGGTAACAATATTAGAACACACGCTGAAAGTCGTCAGTCATTCCAACCACTATGAATCCAAATTTGTAAAACAATTTCAAATTATTTCTAGCCGTATCTCTTTTAACTTATATTCTGAACCGTATGGCTTAACACTTCTGCATTTTTTTTGCTTAGCTAACCGTCGCCGTGTACAGGGAACGAGCGTTTAAACACAAGGTGACGAAGTCATATGTGCACACGTTCTTTAGCACTCTGCCAAAAACACATAGATTTTATGCAAGAAACTGACAAACATTTCCCTTCAATACGGAGCACTCTACCAATCTCCTGAATAACGTGGGATGTGCCCGTCCCAGCCTGGACAAAAACAAGGCAGGTGTGTCTTGTTTTTTTTTATCAGATCTAAGGCCGTCTTTCAGTAAACATTTTATGTCCTTTTCTGCGCATGTGTCAAAACAGTTACAGCGGCTAATTGGAAGTTGACCGCAAAGCGATACAATACAAAATTCCCAGGGCACAGCCCATTATACGTAGAAACACCATCAAGTTATCTTATCTGCGTAATACGTGTATACCTAGTCCTAGCAGAATATGTTAAATTGAAAAAAATAAATCAAAGGAGAAATCAAGGCTATCAAACACATTTTAACAGTAACAACAGCTACTCCACTGCCGGACGTAGTTTCCAAAGTTCCGGATTATATCTGTCCTGCACGTCCCGGTTTTCAAACACGACGATTATGGCCAGCGCCCGGGTTTCTGTACCGATCATTGACAGAACACTGCGAAAAGCGAAGCAAAAGTTGCAAAATATACATTTAGAGCTGCGAGTACATCTTTTTGGATTCAAATTGGCAAAGACAGCTAAAGTTAAATGAAAGACAACGGATGAAAGCGAAAAAAGTTCCCCCGGTATCACTAGTTCGGTTGTGATTGATGAAAACCTGAAATTTTTTGTCACACGTTTATGCCGAATTTTGCGTTGCTGAGTTAATCCATGCGAGAAAAACATGTTTCCTACAAGTGGCAGACAGAGGCGGATTATTTTTGCAAAGTGGACTTATGTAACTTGTATAATTCATAATAAGCAGGTAACAAACTGCATTTGCGAAAAAGATACACTGGGTAAAATGAGGTAACCCCCAAAAAATTGAGCCGAAGTTTCCCCCCCCCCCCTTGTCTCTAATATAGTACCGAAAAAAAAAAATTTTTTTTTTTTTTTTCATTTTCTTTTTTTTTTCATTTTTTTCACGATTCAAGCCCCTATGGAGGAGATGTAGTTTAAAGGTTCTTTTCTTCTATTTTTACCTCCGGTGGCCATTTTGTTTAGCAGAGCGAAATGATTTCCGTATTTTCACGAACATTCCTGTGAAATAATTTTGAAATTGAGCAACTGGCCTATGAGGAGATGTAATTTTCTATTTTTAGCTCTGACGGCTATTTTGTTTAGCCGAACGGAACGATTTCAGGAGGAGATGTAGTTTAAAGGTTCTTTTCTTCTATTTTTACCTCCGGTGGCCATTTTGTTTAGCAGAGCGAAATGATTTCCGTATTTTCACGATATGGTCATATGACGAACATTCCTATGAAATAATTTTGAAATTGAGCAACTGGCCTATGAGAAGATGTAATTTTCTATTTTTAGCTCTGACGGCTATTTTGTTTAGCCGAACGGAACGATTTCAGCCATTTTGGGGAAGATTTACCCAAGCAACATTCTGAATATTTGCCTACGAGACGTTGTCATTGAAGTTTTTTTTCTCCTATTTTTGCCGCTGGCGGCTATTTTGTTCAGTGAAGCTGAATGACTTTGGTAATTTCCGTATAGGGTAAAAAGAGGAGCACTCCTGTGAAATTATTTTGCATCGTGCCATTGGCCAATGAGGAGATGTCGTTTTGTGTTTTTTTCCTATTTTAGCTGTGGTGGCCATTTTGTTTATGTCATAGTCTTCGAAGATTGACCTGTCTAGTATGATGCAATAATTTCCCTCTTAGGACATATATCAGTAGTAAAAATGTGACAATTTCATTCAATTATCAGCAGTAACAAGGTGACAATTTTATCCAATTTTTAAGAAACCAAACGTGTTTTGTGTCTTAATACCAGCGGTTTATGCCTTACAATTTTAAACAAAAAATCAAGATTTGCCTTTTTTATCACAGGCTCTTACATATTTTCTAAATATAGAAAACTAGAATTTCCTTTGGAAAACGCATTAAATTGAAGATATCCAGACAAGTCAATGTAGAGCGCTACCGCGTGACAACTTTTGAGAGGAACCATTTCAGCAATTTTGGTAACTGGTCACCCAAGAATTATTTCTTTGAAAGAAAAAAATGGAATCGGGTCATTTGCCTTGGAGTTCGCTTGAAGGTTTTTCTAATTTTATCTCTGCTAGCCGTTTAAATCTGTTTAACGGAGCGCAACAATTTTATCAATTTCGATATAGGGTCACCAAAGGAACAGTTCTGTGATGTTTTTTAAATGGAGCCATTTGCCTAGGATTTTTGTATCGAGCCATTTGCCTAGGAGGAGTTGTCATTTGAAGGATTTTCTGTTTTAGCCCTGGTGGCCATTTTGGTCGGCTGAGCGATTAAAATGATAGCAATTTCTGTGAAATTATTTTGAAATGTGACCATTTGTCAAGCGAAGAAGTCGTTTAAAATTAAGAAGAGAAACGATCAGGAACTGATACAATCAGATCCCAAATTCTTCCCACAATATCACTAGGGAGCGAAGTCCAAACATACAGTGACGATTTCTATTTTTAGGTTTGGCAACCATTCTGTTTGCTGGAGCAGTTTTGGTACAGTGTCATTTGAGGAACATTTCTGCGATTTAGTTTTTGTAATCGAGCCATTGGCATAGGAGGAGATGTCCTTTTAAGTTTTTTTTTTTTATTTTTAGCTCTGGGAGCCATTTTCTTTAGCCAGGCGATTCAGTGAGCAATTTTCTATAAAGGGTTATACAAAGAACATTTTTCTAGGCCATTTCGGTAGAGGGTCAACCAAGGACGATTTCTGTTAGTTTCTATTTTTGTTTTTAAATCGTGTCATGCGCATTTGCCAAGGGGGAGATTTCGTTTATCTATTTATATTTTAGCACTGGCTGCCAGTTTGTTCAGCCGAGTGATTCAATGTTAGCAATTTTCTATAGAGGGTCATAAAAGGGGCATTGTTGGGAAATCATTAACGAATCGGGTTGTTATTCTTGGCCGAGATGTCATTTAAAGGGTTTTTTTTTTTTTAGTTTTTAGCTCTGGTGGCAATTCGGTTCAGCGGTGCAAAACAATTGTAACAAGTTTGGTACAGGGTCATTAGAGTGGCATTTCTATGGAATTATTTTGAATTCGGGCCGTTGACCAAGGAGAAGATGCCGTTAAATATGTTCTATAAAAGTGTTATCCTTTGGAAGCAAGGAATACACCACAGAAGTTAAAAATATGGAGTGTACATGTTTTCTGGGCCAGACTAGCTAAGTTTTTTTTTCTTCTTTTTCTTTTAAGGTCTAGCGGCTACCATAGTGTCTAGCGGAACGGAACCATTTCAACTTTTTTTTTGTAGAGCATACTAGGGACATTCCTGTGAAATTATTTTAAAACCAACCACTGGTTTAAAAGACTTCCTTTCAGTAAGTTGTTTACGGGCCGTTTTAAAGGATTTTTTTTTTTATCTTCTCCCAAAGAAGTTGCAATTGGGGTGTAACATCCCTGTTGTTCGTCCGTGTGTGTGTGTGGGGGGGACTTGTGAACAGGATAGAAGACAACGCTATCATTGTAGAAGCATCAAACCTTCAAAAATGTTCCCTTTGGTGAGTGGATGAATCCTGTTTATTTTCAAGGTCAATGGTGAAAGGTCAAGGTCACAATGGACTTGACATAAAAACCTTATTAGCAGGATAGAAGACAATTAAAAAGTGAAACGAGAGGATGAATCCTTTTGATTTTCAAGGTCAAGGGTTAAAGGTCAAGCTCACAATAGACTTGACATTAAAATCTAGTGAACAGGATGGATCATAGACGTATTAAAACTTCCACAAATGTTCTCTATGGAGAGAGAATGAAACTATTGATTTTTAAGTTCAGTGGTCAAAGGTCAGGTGTACAATGGACTTGACATTAAAGAACTTGAAATTAAGACAGACGCCAATGCCATCATCATAAAAGCATTAAACCTTCCACAAATATTCCCCATGGAGAGAGGATGAACCGTAATGATTTCAAGGTGAAGGATCAGTCGTCAAGGTCACAATGAATTTGACATTAAAAACATTGTGAACCAGATAGATCATAGAAGCATAAAAAATTCCACAAATGTTCCCCCTGGAGGGAGGATCAACATCTTGATATTCAAGGTCAATGGTGACAGGTCAATATCACAATGAAATTGACCATGACAGACCACGTGGACAAGATAGAAGGCTAAGCTGTCGCCATAGAAACATAAAACCTTCCAATAAAAATTTTCCATTTTTAGGCTTACTCATTCTATGATAGTGTTCGATAAATCTTGTTTTTAACATGCGATTAGTTTGCCCGACGTACTACATTTTACAATTTTCACTCTTGATTTTCAATGCCAAGGGTAAAAGGTCAAGGTCACAATGGACTTAACATTAGAAACTTTGTGAACAGGATAGATGACAAAGTTATCATCACACAAGCACAAAAGGTAATCTATAAAGCTTAATAGGTCTAACATATTCAAACTATATTTAGATGTCGGTTGCGAGGGTAAGCTACGCTTGCGTTGCCTTGTTTATTTTGAGCGCTGTTGGCCATTTGGTTTAGCAGTGCGGAACCATCTGAGCAATTTCGGAAGAGGGTACCCACGAAACAATTCTGTGAAATTATTTTGAAATCGGGCCAGTGGCCTAGGAGGCGATGTCATATTAAGAAAATTACAGGTGAGTGTCTTTTGATATCAAGTTTATCAGGCAAGGCTTCGAGAACGCTTGTAAAATCACGAGGCTTGCGGAGCGATTCTACATGTGTTCTCGAAGCCGAGCCTGATAAACTTGATATCAAATGACACGAATCTGGTATTCTTTTTATCAGTTTATCCCATTATATCCCATTATATACGTACATTTTTGCCATTTTTTTTCCAGCGGTCCAGTGCAATGTCACGTTGACCTGATAAAGCTCACTTGTCCTGAGATAGCATATGTTTATCAGGTCAATGTGCTATAATGCATTCAATATAGGGAGTGACTGATAAAAATATTTCTCTGGAGGTCATTGTGTTTAGCAGAGCGGAACCATTTTAGTAATGTTTTACCGGATCGCCTATAAATTTATTTCAAAATACAATAGCCCACTTTATATAGAGACAACTGGGGTTTACGCGGGTATAGGGCGGTTCTAACGAGGACCCACAACATATGTCTTGGGGCAGTAATAAGCAAAATAATATATACCCACGTAAACCCCAGTTTTCTCTATATAAAGTGGGGTTTGGAGAGGTGTTCATCTCAGGTGAAATGACCCCCAAACCTACTTTACATAGAGAAAACATATAGAAATACATAGATTGTGGGTACTCGTTAGAACCGCCCAAATGAAATCGTTCTAACGAGCACACATAACCTATGTTTAAAGTATAAATTCGAAAAATATCACGGATTTTCATAAGAAAATCTGCCATTTTTGGAGTTATGAAAAAATTCACTATGTCGCACGGGTGTGTTATCGGAATGATTCCTATATTCAGATCACCTTTAGAACTGTTCAAAAATGGTCTGTAAAGACCATTTTTGAAACAGTTCCCAAGGTGGGCTCTTAAGTATAGATAACAGAAAGTACAACTGAAACATTTTAAATATTTTTATTATTATTATGTAGTGTGACTTTTAAAAAATAACTGGTATTATTTTAAGTTTGTTTTAACGGTGGTTTTGTATATTAACTACTGTGATATTTTCTGGCAGTTGTTTCGCGGGTTCTTTGGAATAAAAGGTTTGGTGTTCTCTTTGTAGAAGTGATTGTCGACCTGAAAGAAAAACGGAAAGCCGCTTACAACACTGACAGTAATGGTGGATCTGGATCAACTGTGCCCAAGTGTATGTTTGAAAACAAGAAGCCCACGGGCCACTATGCTGACCAGAGATCGGTTGGGGGAGGGGTGGGGTGGTGTTCAGGGTGCACTTTCCACCGGCAGCCATGTATTATAATAAACCATGGAAGCCCTTGGCCCAAGGACGCTATAAAATTTGGCCCCAAACAGCCTAGCGGCTTCAGAGGTCTGATGTCCATTGAATGTGTTGTTGCAAGACAACAGACGACAATTGATAACTGCCCATCTGTGGCAACCAATAGGCCTAAAACCTAAGGCAGAAAGAACACTGTTTAAGTAACATTTCTATGAAGTTTCATAAACTATCTTAAAAGGCGTAAATGTCATTTTTCAGTTTTCCCCGATTATATTTTGTCCATAGAAACTCTTAACTGCCATAGCAACTAAAGCAACTGAAGGGCCAAATTTCGTTAAAAAACGATAAAAAAAAAAAAACAACAAAAAAAAAAACAAGAGGAAACAAGAGGACCATGATGGTCCTATATCGTTAACCTGAGCTAAGAGATATACTTGTGGGTCCAGGGGCAGGGCCATTTATTAACCACAGGTCTATTATTTGAACAATCTCGGTAGAGGTCCACTAAATGAAACTTAATATCAAATATCAAAGATAAAAAGTTTCTTAAAGGTTTTCCATATATAAGCCTATGTAAAACATGTGAGCCCCGTGGCAGGGCTATTTTCGCCCCCTAGGCTAATATTTGAACTATCTTGGAAGAGGTCCAATAGGTGAAGCATCATATCATTTATCAAAGATCTAGGCCTTTTGGTTTCAGACAAGAATATTTTAAAGGTATTCCCTATATTAGCCTATATAAATCCCGGGCAGCACCTTTTTTTGGCCCCAGGGCTATAAGTTGAACAATCTTGGTAGAGGTCCAATACAAGAAGATTCATATCAAATATCATAGACATTGGCCTTCTTGTTTCAGACAAAAATATTTTTAAGGTTTTCCCTTTATAAGCCTATGTAAAACATGTGGGTCCTAGGTGTGGGGGCATTTTTGGACTCTGGGCTATAATTTGAACATTCTTGGTAGAGGTCTATTTGATGAAACTTCATACCAAATATCAAAGACTTGGGCCTTCTGGTTTCAGACAAAAAGATTCGCAAAGGTTTTCCCTATTGAAGCCTATGTAAAACCAGTCGGCCCCGGCGCGGGGGCAGTTTTTGCCACAGGGCTATAATTTGAACAATCTTGATAGAGGTCTACTAGGTGAAGCATCATACCAAATATCAAAAACCTGGACCTTCTGGTTTCATACAAAATGATTTTTAAAGGATTTCCTTATATAAGCCTATGTAAAACCAGTGGGCTTCGACATGGTGGTGTTTTGGCCCCAGGGCTATAATTTGAACACCCTTGGTAGAGGTCTACTAGATGAAGCTTCATACCAAATATCGAAGACCTGGGCCTTCTGGTTTCATACAAAAAGAGTTTTAAAGGATTTCCCTAAATAAGCCTATGGAAAACCAGTGGGTCTCGGCACGGAAGTATTTTTGGCCTCAGGGCTATAACTTTAATAATCTTGGTAGAGGTCCACCACAAGAAGATCCATGCCAAATATTAAAGACCTGGGCCTTCTGGTTTCAGACGAGAAGATTTTTAAAGGGTTTCCCTATATAAGTCTATGTAAAACTGGTTAGCGCTGGCCCGGGGGCATATTTGGCCCTAGGGCTATAATTTGAACAATCTTGGTACAGGTTCACTTGATACAAACTTATACCACATGTCAAAGACCTGGGCCTTCTGGTTTCAGATAAGAAGATTTTTTAAAGGTTTCCCCTATATAAGCCTATGTATAGCAAGTGGGGCCCTGGTTCGAGGGCATTTTCAGCCCCATGGCGATAATTTGAATACTCTTGGTAGAGGTCCACTAGATGAAGCTTCATACCAAATATCAAAGACCTTGGCCTTTGGGTTACAGACAATACTATTTTTAACGGAGCCTATGTAAAGCCATTGGGCCCCGGCGCGGGGCATTTTGGATTTTTAGAGGTTTTTGGCTCCATGGTTGTTATTTGAACAATCTTGGTAGAAGTCCATTAGATGCAGCTTCATACCCAATATCAAAGACCCGGGCCTTCCGGTTTCAGACAAGAGGATTTTTAAAGGTTTTCCCTATATAAGCCAATGTAAAACGAGTGGGCCCTTGCGTGAGGGCATTTTTAGCCCCAGGGATATAATTTGAAAATCTTGGTAGAGATCCAATAGATGAACCTTCATACCAAATATCAAACACCTTGGCCTTCTGGCTTCAGACAAGAAACGTTTTAAAGGATTTTCCTATATAAGCCTATGTAAAATCAGTGGGCCCCGGCGCGGGGGCATTTTTTGGTTTGTGAGAAGATGCCATTTTAAGGAATTGTGGATGGACGGATGGACGTTCTCAAAGATTGACACTTGTTGGGTACTCCCATGTTAAAAAGTACCCAATAGCACACAAAACTACACTTAAAATACCTAACAATGCACCCAAACCTGTTGGCTACGTTTTGGACTCTTACAGAATAAAACGCAAAGTACTCAACAACGCCCTACCCAACTAGTGCCCATTCGTGAGCCAGGACAGACGGACGGACGGAAGGACGAGGACGACGACAGACGGCGAGCGATCACAATAGCTCCCCTGAGTTAAAAACAAAAACGCACACACGCACGCACACTTGCACACATACACACACACACGCACGCACGCACGCGCACGCACGCACGCACGCACACACACACACACACACACACAAAACCACCTGTTAAGGCAAACATGGCGAATATTGAAATAAGTCTAATGCCAACCAATAAAAATGAGCAGTAGGCCTAAAATCATATAATAGAAGATTGCTTAAAGAACATTTCTATGAAAGTTTTGCCAAAATATCTGCAAAGTTTTATTTTCAATTTTCCCCATTACCAGTCTATGGAAACTCTAAGCTGCCTAAGCAACCAAACTGAAAAGGCGAATTTCATAGAAAAACACAATACCTATTAAGGCAAATATGGTGAATATTTCACAAAGTCTCAGCCTAATGGAGCATATGGTTTCTGAGAAGCTGATGTTTAAGTTTTTGTTTTTTCTATAATGTGTCTTGGGGTGGGGACGGCATATTGGTTTCCATGGCAACCAATAAAAGTGAGCATTTGGCCTATAATCATATGGCAGATAGATGGTTGCTTAAAGAATATTTCTATGAAAGTTTTGTTAAAATATCTGCAGAGTTTTGGCAGTAAATGTCATTTTTCAATTTTCTCCATTATAGCTCAATGGACTCTAAGATGCCATAGCAACCAAACTGAAGAGTCGAATTTCATAAAAAAAATCTTAAAACCTGTTGTGGCAAATATGGTGAATAGTTACACAAAGTCACAGCCTCATAGAGCATATGGTATCTGAAGGGATGATTTTTTATTTATTTATTTTTTATTTGGGGGGAGCATTTTGGTTTTGGCTAATAGTAGATTGCTTAAGGAACATTTCTACAAAAGTTTTGTCAAAATATCTGCAAAGGCATGGCAGTTATATTGTCTTGTTTTCAATTTTCCTCATTATTAGTCAATGGAAACTCTAAGTTGCCATAACAACCAAACTAATGAGCCGAATGTCATAAAAATATAAACTTTAAATCCCCCATGGATGCTACGGATGAAATTTGGGCCCAATCAGCCCAGTGTCTTCTGAGAAGATGTTGTTTGAATGTGTTTACGAACGCAGACGACGCCGACGATGGACGACCACAACGACGGACAACTGACTATCCTATAAACTCCCTGGAGACTTCGGCTCTGCTTAGCTAAAAAGGTTCGGGCCATGTAATTTGTCTTTTACGTTAAACCCTTTAATACTTGCACTTGAAACAATAGTATAACCCTGATCAGATGCCGTAATTTGTGGTGTCTGATCTAGGTCTAGAATGTTGTTCAATGTTCCATTTTGTTGCATAGGCACATAAATATAGGCGATTAAATATTGCATCAAGAAATGAAGACCCCTCCTAAACTCGAATTTAAATAGAGAAAAATGGGGTTTACGGGCGTATTCATTATTTTTCCTGTTTTCCCTCAAAAACATATACTTTAGTCAATCAAATCAAAGACAAAAACTAAATTGTTACTTACAGACATCGTACCGTTGATTCTGTCAACACACTGGTGGTAGACAGTCGAGTGGTCGAGCTTTTTATAGAAGTCGTCTCTAACAGTTTGATTGTTCCAGTCCATGTCTAAGAATTTCTGGTGTAGCGCTTCTCCTTTTGGATTATAAAATATCCTGAGGTGATATGTCTGTTCATTACGCAAACATGCCTATACAAATACATTGCCACCTTTATCGCAAAAAAAACATGAACATTTTAAGATGAAAAAGTGTGATATTTTTCTAATTTCTGCTCAAAATATAGATTGTGGGCACTCGTTAGAACCGCCTCATCGAGGCGGTTCTTACGAGTACCAACAATCTATATTTTAGAGCAGAAATAAGAAAAATAAGATGTACCCCTGTAAACCCCAGTTTTACTATATAAAGGTGGGGTTCAAGAGGGTCAAAATTATATAGGCGTGTTTTCGTGATGTTCCCGCTGGTCATTTTCCATCATCTTTTTAACATGTCCATGTATTTTTAAAATACAGTTCAATTTCCGCTAATAAGACCACCTAAAATTAAGACTAATTCTGATTTAAAAGCTTATTTAGAAGGGTACAGTTATTCTTTCTTTTTGTTTTCTGAAAACAGTGTCTTCTGGCCAGGGACCACCTTTGGGACTGTTCAAAAGAAGTGTTAAAGACCACTTTTGAACAGTTCCAAAGGTGGTCTTTTTTTACGGAAAGGGATTTTTATTTCTTCTACCCCGTTACAATTTACCCTTAAGCCCCTGGGAAACAATCAGGGTTGACACAAACAATTAATTATTCAAACTTAATCACTCGTACCAACACTCTCACATTTTATTATTATAACAATTCAATTCTGCTGAAGGGATTTGTTTGTTTGATTTGAGGTTTAACGTCCCCGTCAACACTGTATATGTCATTTTTGAGACGTTGCTTCCAAGTTTGTGGGACTTTTACCCGACATTGAGATGAATAACATCTCAAGCCCTGTCGGCCAATTAAACCAATAGAGTTTATATGCATGGATGGTCCAACTCGCAGCACTTTTCCTGGGCATGCTTAGAACCTCTAAGCGGTTTACCAATACTCGTGTGCGGTTGGTTTCAGCTCTGCGTGGAAGCATCGTGCAGCCCAATCTATTTCTTCGAGGGATTTAATTTCAAATCTTATATCCTTACACCATTGTAAGACAGCTAAAGAAAGGTAAAGTGTATAGAGGATAGAGGACAGAGGGATAGGCATACCTCAAGAAATCTAGCAAGTTTTGAACAAAACAGCTAGAGAAACAACATAAATTATCGCTAATCCCACTGAAAAAATTTTTTCAGTCACACCCATTTGTGACCATCGAACAATCAAAATATTTGATACACTGTATCCAATGCAATTTGCCAACTGAATGATAAACTGTAGATCTCGATTAGACGACATCTGTTTACAAAGGTAGAGCGTTGTCATATACAGTCGGATAAGGGTTATAAGCTTTCCTCTTTAATTGCACGCCGGTGGGTCAGGTCCCAGATTCTACTACGGTTCCAGCGTAAAGGCTTACTGAGAATTAGAGAGAATCTAATTTTATGTAATGTTGGTTGGTGTCTGATACCCTGTCTCTGGTAGGGCACATCGGAGTCTAACTGTTGGTTTTCTTTTGATCCAGCATTTCAGTGGTTTCTTGCTGTCCAGTCCTCGCCGTTGTTTCATCTCTGTAGTTGATTGATTATTGTGTTCGCGTTGAGTTAGGAGGTCTTCATGCGGACTGAACAAATTATTTGTCTAAATCGCGACGGAATTAAAGGCGATGACGGTGGCCAATTAAAATAAATTTAAGTCCACCCATTCCCCCAAGTGGAATTCTATTCACTGACCGATCCAAGGCGGTTCTTCCCTCGTGGTTTGTTTTTGATATAACTTTTATTTGAAGTGGGTGTATCGCTTATTTTATTTTGCTCTAGATAGCCAATTGGCCATTTTGTGGGAAAGTAACTGTCCTTTTGGCTTTCCGCTAGTGATGTTTCCATTGGGGTCTGGTTGTTTCATGTTTGTGTTTCTTTCCCTTGGTGTCTCTGATGGGAGCTGTGAGTTAATTGTATAGATTCCTGATCATTGACTTCACTTCTATTTTTATAACCCAATCCTGTAGTTTGCAATGAAGTCTGCAGAAGAAGTAAAGAAGTGAATTAATTTGTGTTACGAGGACTGTTCAAATATGAATGCAAGTAGAATGTTTTCTCATGCACTAATGTGAAAATCACCTGGAAATAAATATTACCGCGTAGAAAAACATTTTACCTATACATTGATACTAAAATTGGTAAATCCGTCCACTTTAGCCATGTATATCGTTCGATAAACACTATCTACTCTTGTATACTAATACAAAACATGGTTGGAGGAAGGTCAGAGTACGCCCTTGAAATACGGTCCTATATTAAGAATCGTTGTATTCTTGGTTTACGGTGCAAAGACATTTTTGATGAAATATGTTCGGTTTATGGGCATAATGAAATGTCTTTTCCGACAGTTTTTCGTTGGTGTAAGAAATTCAGCTGTGGGCTAGGCTCAACAGAAGATGCACCACATGATCGTCGGCCGAAAAGAGCAACATCCGCCAAGATGGTTGCTAGAGTGAAAGAAATAGTTGCTACCGATGCACGATTCACCACTAGGCAAATAGCTAGTATGGTTGGCATCTCATTAGGAGCAGCTCATACAATTCTGAAAGGGGATTTGAAAATGAGAAAGATCTGTGCTAGATGGATTCCCCATCTGTTGATGATGAGCAGAAAAAGACATGCGTTCAGTGCGCCAAGAAGTTGCTTAAAAAGTTTCCAAATTACAATGCACGGTCTTTCGCTAATGTCATCACAGGTGACGAGACATGGGTTCACTTTTTTGAGACAGAACAAAATATGGGCAACAAAGTATTGCAAAAGACCATGCATTGCAAAGCGGACCATGAGCGTCAAGAAGGTAATGTATGCCATATTTTTTTCAAATCAGGGCCCCCCTGCTATTCAGGTTACTGTGCCTAAAGGCAAATCTGTAAATACGAAGTTTTACAAGAATAAAGTTCTTCGAAAATTGAAGAAATATTTCAAAGAACGCAGACCCGCAACTGGTTTGGCCAATGTCAGATTGCTACATGACAATGCGTCATCGCACAAGGCGTTCATTGTGCAAGACTATCTGAAGCAGGAAAAGGTTGTTGAACTCCCTCACCCCCCGTATTCTCCTGACCTTGCCCCGTGTGACTTTTTTGTTCCCGCGGCTGAAAAAATACCTTTCTGGTCGAAGATTTGTACAGCGCAAACACCTCGGTTCTGCAATATTCCAGTGCCTTCATAGTATACCTCGAAAAGACTACCAAAATGCATTCAATGATTGGACCAGAAGACTGAAAGTTTGTATATCTGTTAAAGGGGAATACTTTGAGGGGACAAAATAATTTTTTTATCGAAATCTATCACGGAATCATTTTTATGTGCTTAGTTGCATTCATATTTGAACAGTCCTCGTATCATCAGACATACAGGACAAATCGATTCTGTCTAAAAATGTTTTCTTTAATTGTTACCGAATGACGGTATCTATATTTTCCCTTTTGACAAATAGATTCAGGAGCATTAATTTTGAACCAAAACGTCTTTATTATGCCTATAGAAGCCTATTTTGATCTGAAAATTTTCATATTTGGTTGGTAAAATGTCAACATATTTGAATAGGCGTGTTTTCGAAATTCCAATTGAAATTATATAAAACACGTCAAAAAGAAATAATGGTTTTGCCATAATGTTGATCAGTCTTTGCAGCTGTGGTGTCGGACTAGCGATACCTCTAGTTTCTGCATTACGATAACAAACCCGTGCGACATAGTGCATTTTTTCACATTCTCTTAAATGGCTACTTTTCTGACGAAAATCGATGATATTTTCCTTATTTATAAAGCAAACAAAGGTTGCTCATTAAGGCGGTTCTAACGAGTACCCACAACCTATGCCTAGGAGCAGAAATAAGGAAAATAATGTAGACCCCCGTAAACCCCTGTTTTCTCTATATAAAGTGGGATGTAAGTGGTCCTCATTTCAGGGACTTGTTAGCGTGATGGTATCTCAGCTATCAAGAATAGATCGTTCTCAAGTTGTTTAGCTGAGCAGGTTGGTTTGTTTATTGCCTTCACTTCTATTATCTAGTTGAAAGCCCCGACAGTTGACTCATGTTTCATGTTTAAGACAACCATTGTTTTACTATTTTTTATTTTTCAGTTACCTTTTTCTGCATACGTATCAAAGACTGGCATGCTCTGACATGCCATCATACGGATGTCTGGGTAGATAAAGAGAAATGTGGTACACATTTCCTCGTGGGTAGAGAAACCGCCCTAGAAATTATAAAGAAAAATACATATAAGTAAGTCAGGGATAAAAACTCTGATGAGTTCGATAACTGGCGATGTCAGATTCCTGTCCCCTTCTTTGCTAGAAATGGCTATTTTTGACCCTGTCATTACCATAGCCCCTTCAGTTTTGATCGAATCTTCTTGTAATATATTAGTAACTTACATATTAGTAAGTCAGGGATAAAAGTCCGGATGAGCTCGAAATCTTGTGATCGGGTGTTTACTCATAGAAACATGTCCCCTTCTTTGCTTAAAATCCTATTTTGGAACATATCATCCCAATAAGTTCTTTAGCTCTAACCTAATCTGGCTGAAACTAACACATACGTATGTTAGGCACAACAGCTTAGATGTGTTCGAAAATTTGCGAGGTCGGTCTGTCTATCATAGAGTTAAGTTCCATTGATTTCTGAAAGAAAAATTCCTATTGTTGACTTTGTCAACGCCATAAGTCCATCACGAAAACACGCCTATATAATTTTGACCCCCTTGAACCCCACTGTTATATAGTAAAACTGGGGTTTTCAGGGATAAACCTTATTTTTCTTATTTCTGATCTAAAATATAGATTGTGGGTACTCGCTAGAACCGCCACAATGAAGCGGTTCTAACGAGTGCCCACAACCTATATTTTGAGCAGAAATAAGAAAAATATCACACTTTTTTTACAAAAATAAATTTTCATTTTTTCGATGATAAAGGTTACAATGTATTTGTATAGGCGTGTTTTCGTAAGTCCCAAAGTTTTGATTGGAAGTAGAGAGGGGTAAAAGCTCGAATGAGTTCTAAAACTAACAATGTTGTTCAATTACTCAATACAGTTATATCTCTTCTTTGCTAAAGATGTCTATTTGGGAATTTGTCATCACCATAAGTCTTTTAGCTATAAATGGATCTTCCTGAAACTAACACATAAGTAGGTTCATTACGCAAACACGCCTATACAAATACATTGCCACCTTTATCGCCGAAAAAATGAAAATTTTATGAAGAAAAATTGTGATATTTTTCTTATTTCTGCTCCAAATATAGATTGTGGGCACTCGTTAGAACCGCCTCATCGAATGAGTTCGAAAATTAACAATATTGACATATTACTCACAGAGTTGTGTCCCCGTCGTTATTGAAAATACCTATTTTGGACCTTGTCTGAAACTAATATATCTGTAGGTTGGGGATAAAACTTCGGTTGAGTTCTAAAACTGGCGATGTTGACCGATGCATCACAGAGTTATGTCCCCTTAGTTGCTGAAAATGCAGGCTTTGAACTTTCATCGGCATATGTATTTTAGTTACGACCAGAACTTCCTGAAACATACATATTTAAGTAGGCTTGGAATAAAAGCTTGCATAAGTTTGAAAACTTGCAAGGTCCGCCTATTAGTCATGGCATAATGCCCCCTTGATTGCTGAAACTCCCTATTATTGACGCCGTGAACTGTTACTGAACAAAACATTATTCCTTTTTTGTTCTAAGCTTACTGAGAACGAAGTGCTCATATGGGCTATTGTGATCACCCTGTGTCCGCCAAACGTACGTTGTCGTTCGTCCGTCTGTTCACCGCCTAGAGGCTACAGCTTTGTTTCAATTTTCATAAACTTTTACCAGAATCTTGGTAGGGTTCGAATATGAGTCATGCCTTATCTAGAACTAGGCACTAGATCAAACTTTGTTCACCCTCTATAGGCCACAGTTTGTGCTTCAATCTTCATGAAACTTTACCACAATGATTGTAAAGTCAAGTTTGAATATTGGTGATGCCAGGTTTAAAAACTAGGTCACTAGGTCAAACATGTTAAACCCTTGTTCACCCTCTAGAGGCCACAGTTTCTCTTCAATCTTCATGAAACTATAAAATAATTGTTGTTCAGCTGATACCTTGACCATATTACAATAAAGGCAATGTCAAATCAAACACTCTCACTAGGACAAATTGCGTTGAAACCTTATGCCCATTCTAAAGACCACAGCTTCTCTTCAATCTTGATGAAGCTACACAAGAATATTTCTCTTAATGATATCCCGGTAAGCATTCTACATAAATCTACAGCGGGCCGTTAGCGGCCCGTCAGGGTAGCTGACGGGCCGCTAACGGCCCGCTGTAGATTTATGTAGAATGCTAGCAGGGATGTAGGTCAGGTTCGAATATGGGTCATGTTGAATGGAAAACTTGGTCAGAAGGTTAAATTGCTTTAAAATAGAAGTGAAGGCAATGATCAGGCATAGATACAATTAACCCACAGCTCCCATCAGAGACACCAAAGGGAAAGAAACACAAACCTGAAACAACAGACCTTATGGGAAGTATCAGCAGCAGAGTGTCAAAATGACACTTACTTTCCTTCAAAATGGCCAGTTGGCTATCCAAAACAAAACAATATAAGCGATACAAACACTCAAAGACAAACCATTACAAAAATAAACCGCGACGGAAAAATCGCCTTGGAACGGTCAGTGAAACAAATTCCACTGGGGGCTTAAATCGATCTTACGTGGCCGAGATCCTCACCCTTGTTCACCCTCTAGAGACCACAACCTTTGCTTAAATCTTCATGAGACTTCAGCAGAATGATTTTCTTGTCAATATCTTGATATAGACTGAATATCGGTCATGTCATATCAAAAGCTAGGTCACTAGGTCAAATAGCTTTAAAACCTTGTTCCACCTCTAGAGCCACATTTTTGCTTCAGTCTTAATGCACTATATTAGAATGTTTGTCTTGATGATATCTTGGTCAAGTATGAATATGGTCATGTCGGATCAAAATCTAGATCACTAGGTCGAATTGCTTTAAGACTTCGTTAATCAGCTAGGAGCCACATTTTTGCTTATATCGCCCTGACTCTAAATCAGAATGTATGTCTTGATGATATCTTGGTCGAGTTCGAATATAGGTTACGTCGGTGAAAAACTAGGTCACTGGGTCAAATTTCTTTAAAACCTTGCTCAGCCTTTAGAAGCCAGTTTTTCTTCAATCTTCATGAAACTTTACCAAAATGTTTTTCTTGATCCTATTACAATGAAGTTTACATATGGGTTGTGCGGAATCACAAACTAGTTCACTAAATGAATCTTCTTTAATACGTTTTTCACCTTGTGTAGAAGCTAAATATTTGCTTCAATCTTCATTAAACTTTACCAGAACATTACGATAACACATCCGTGTGATAACGTACATTTTTCAAACCTCAAAAAACGCAATATGTCTGATGAAAATTTGTGACATTTTTCGTGTTTATATTCCAAACATAGGTTTTGGGTGCTCGTTAGAGCCGCCTCTTGGAGACGGTTCTAACGAGTATCCAAAACATATGTCTTGGGGCAGAAATAAGGAAAATAATGTTTACCCCCGTAAACACCGGTTTTCTCGATATAAATGTGGGTTTAGGGGGGTCTTGATTTCACGGACTGGTTCACCTAATGATGCATGTCTTGTTGATTTCGATTGCAACAGAATATGCATTATATCAAGTTAAAAACTAGGTCATTAGGTCACATTTTTTAAATTCTTTTTCACACCCTAGAGGCCTCAATTTTGCATCATCTTTTATGACATTTTACCAGAATGTTTTTCTTGATACTAATGTAATTTCGAATAATATTGGTCATATTGGGACAAAAACGAGGTCACAGGGTCAAATTTCTTTTAAACCTTATTCTAGTGGCCAAAAGTTTGCTTCAGTCTTCACAAAACTTTACCAGGTTATGTGTGTTGATACTATCTACGTGCGGTTTGAATAAGGGTCAAAACTATGACACTTGGTCAGATTTTTAAAACATTTTATTCTCTAGTCTTTTTATAAGAGATGCTGCTTCCATAAATTTTTGATTTCTTTGTCGATGGAATTTCGATCTGCTGTCATTTTGATTGTTTAACAGTGGGAATTTTCCCCAAAAAATCATAAACCGTTGTTGTCCGTGAGTGGTTATCAGAGGTACGATATATGGGAAAATACCTGGGACCGGGGGAGGAGAATAAAAGTGGCCGTTGATGAGAGGTGATAACTCATCATCATCAGGGGTGACCGTCTGTGGAAATTCAACTGCAGTTGTGTGAAAGTTTGAATCTGTAAGCTCTAGGGAGCGATATAGGACAACATGGCCCTCTTTTTTATGCTTCTTATTTCTAGTACAAACATATATTGCCGGTGCTCATAAAACAGCCTCATCGAGGCAAAAATCAGGATAATTATGTATACTCCTGCAAAACCCCGTCTTTCTCTAGAAATATAGTGTGCGTATGTGTGTGTGTTTTTTTTTTTTTTTTTTTTGTTGTTTTTGTTTTTTGGTTTTACGGCCCTTTCAGGATTAATTCACTAAAATCGAGCCGATCGTTAATCAGATGTGGGCGAAAACCGGAGTATCTGGGGAAAATACATGACCTTCCATTGCAGAACTTGTCGTCTCACACTTGGCGTCTTATCTATGACCCGAGCCGAGACTGAATGATTAAGAGTCAGTGCTCTTATCCACTAGGCCACGGAGGCCCTCAAAAGTGGAGTTTAGAGGACTTGATAACCTTATGGACAAGATAAACTAGACATATTTCATAATGTAAGGCTATCCTATTTTTTCTTCAGGACTATCGAAGGTGCATCACGTGAACGAGTCCGTGAAATGAACACTCCCTTAAACCCACTGTGTATAGAGAAAAAACTGTAGTTAATGGGTATTCATTATTTTTTACTTATTTCTGCTCCAAGAAATTGGTTGTGGGTACTCGTTAGAATCGCCTCGATGAGGCGGTTCTAACGAGCACCCTTAAATAAGTAAAATATTCTGGATTTTCTTCAGAAAAATAGTCAGTTTGGAAATGTGAAAAAATACACACGGGTGTGTTATCGTTATGGTGCCATACTTTTACAAGGTTTCGACAGAAGCCTCCGTGGTGAAGTGGTTATGCTAATCGCCTTGTAAACCAGGGGTCGCAGAATTGATCCCGGGCTTCTCCAGACTTTCGTATGCTTAGCTGTTGGTGAGACGTAAAACTCAAAACACTGGGTCACAAGGTTTCGATGGTGCAATTTTATCACTTCTCGTTCCACAATGTGAACAGACTGATTTACAGTATTTTCTGTATGCTGTATTTGGGTTTAACGACACGTCAACTCTTGTGGGTCATTTTGTGTCTTCCCCGAGAGAAAGTGATAAAAGACATCACGGAAACGCGCCTATACAATTTTGACCCCTTGAACCCCACTTTTAAATAGCGAAACTAGGGTTTACAGAGGTGCACATTATTTTTCTTATTTCTGCTCAGGGGCGCGGATTGTGGGTGCTCTTGAAGCCGCCATCAGAGGCGTTTATAACGGGTAAAAGCGGACTGTGTTTTCGGCAGTGATATGAAGAGTATTAGAAATTATTTTCACTATTTGGACTATTTGGTGGCAAAATAGAATTTTTGTTTGTTGATTTCAGGTATAACGTACCCATCATGAAGAATATTAGAAATTTTCAGTATTTGGTGGTAAAATAGAAGTGAAGGCAATGATCAGGAATCGATACAATTAACCGACAGCTCCCATCAGGGACACCGAGGGAACGAAACACAAGCATGAAACATCTGGACCCTAATGGAAACATCACCAGCGGAAAGCCAAAAGGAGAGTTACTGACCCACAAAATGGCAATTGGCTATCCAAAAAATAATATAAGCGATACACACACTCAAGACAAGACAAGACACAACAAAAATAAACCATGACAGAAGAACCGCCTTGGAACGGCCAGTGAAACGAATTCCACTGGGGCGGGGGGGGGGGGGGGGGGCGTTGTGGGCTTAAATCGATTTTACGTGGCCACAATCCTCGCCCTTTCTTCCGTCACGATTTAGACATTTGTTCAGACAGCATGAAGCCCCCCCCCCCCCCCCACACCACCAACTCATCAGTGCAACATCACCGTGAACACAAAAATCAATCGAAAGTTTCAATATATTTAAATAGGCATGTTTTCGTAACGGATAGAAGAGACAGTTTAGGAGATAAAAGCGATGGACAGGCGAAAAAAAAGTGAATGGAAGCATAGAAACTTGAGAAATAACATTATCACACTACCCTTATCTACTGGAAGGACAACAGACCTCGTCCAGTTTTAATTTGGGCGCCCCCGTGGCGCAAGATACACAACGAATTCGCCTCAACCAGCCGCCCCACAATGTGAACAGACTGGTAATTTGAATTAGGAACTCTTGAACTCTTGTTACATCTGTGAAAGAAAAATTTAAATTGCTGTATATAATTCGAATACTTACAAATACAGGTGATGTATGTCCCAGTGAGTCGTAGGTACACTCCACAATAAAACTGTCGCCCTGAAACAGTGCAGATGAACAGCATGACATATGAAGTTATGTCTTCTGTGAAAAAATATTAGCAAAAAAAAAAAAAAAAAGAAAGAAAGAAACTGGCATGCTACAGAAGAAATAGGCAGCTTAAGGATTGAACTTTTTTACTTTTGAGTGCACTATTTCATCAATCAATTTTGGGTACTTCCATTCTATTATATAGCCAATATACGTCAACAGAATGACGAGCCATATAGAGCGGCATCAGGATCTACACTATTTACGAAAGTATCATTGCTGAAAGGGTTAAGAAATCACTACGACCTAATTAAAGACTTAAGATGGGAGGCGAGAAAATTCAACCGTACAATGTCATACAAGCAATAATACCCTAACCAGTGATATTTTACACCGCAATGAGGCATTCTAGTAACCTAATAAAGGGGAATAACTGCACGCTATAATCGGTAGTGACCTTTAATACCTTTTACTGACCTATAATACGTCTAGTGACCGTTTATAGACCGGACCTACAAGTAAGAATCAATAACATGCAACCTTTCATACATCGGAAAACAACGAAACGGCAAGTTAAAATCTTTGCAATATTCATTTAAACAGATTTTCAGAAAGTTGAATGGCCCATTGGAATAACTGCGCACTGCTACTGCAGTTGCGTCTCAACCTCGAAAATAATTTTTAAAGCTAAAATAAAATATTTATTTGCAGATTTTCATACAGAAAGTAAAGCGCTGAGAAACTTTCATTCGAGCGCCCGTGTTGTTTGCTACGTCTTTGTGGCGCCGTGACGTCAGAAACTAAGCACTCGTTGACACATCACGTTATACTACGTTTGCACGCCATGGTACAGAATGTCGTTTAACATGCCACACTGTTCGCTGTCTTTTTTGCTTAAATTTGCTAAATTATTTCCAAACCCATTGCTTGTTTAGAAATGCGGTATAAACTAAATACATGTATAGTGTCTTTAATAATAAAATATAATCGGTTCGCCCCGACAATTTTATAAGGGCTCACCAAAGCTCACCCCTATAAAATTGTCTTAGGCTTACCGATTTTATATAATTATTAAAGACACTAACCATGTATTTACTATGATTGGCACATAAATGCCACAAAAGTGTGTATTTCCTCGATATTAGCGCATGATGTAAGATAGTTTGCATTTTGTTATTTAGAGAACAGGCTCGGCATCGAGTTATTTTCAGACGCATATAAATACCGAAATACAACATTATTTTATGAACGAATAAAAAAATGAGACGCAACCACGGAACCCGGGAAGGGAAATTTCTGTTCCAGTATCTAGCAGAACAGAAAAATCCCTTCCCGGGTTCCGTGGTTGCGTCTCATCTAGCAGAACAGAAATTTCCCTTCCCGGGTTCCGTGGTTGCGTCTCATTTTTTATTCATTTATTTGTAACATTAGAGTGGAAAAGAAAACAAGAATTTTGAACGATATAATATGTCAGTTAATGGGAATGGGTACACCTTCCCCCAAAAATTGCTATCCGTAGATTGTGATGAAACTTGTCATTTAGAATATTTGTACGTTGTGCTTTTGAAATATGAAAAGAAAATCGATGGTACATGGATTAGTTTTCAAGATACTAAGTCACCAAAGTAAGGACATACAGCATTTTTTGAGTGTTAAAAGTTACACACTTTTGGAACAGACATTGCATTCCTGGTATCTGATTTCTAAATCACTGGGCAACAGACCAGTTTGGATATCATCAATATTTCAAAAGGAATCTTCATAATATTTACTCATTATGAGATACTGCTGAATCTATACCCACAAAAGAATAAAAAATGAAATATCAATGAAATGGCAAAGAATTCAGCCTCTGATAATTTACCTATTTCATGCACATATTTTTTAACAAAATGTGATCTGTAAAAAAGTTACTCCTTAGATTACTGTCAAAGTAGAAGTAAAACAAAGATCAGGAATCGATACAATTAACTTACTCCACCAACCAAAGACACCAAAGGGAAAGAAACACAAACATGAAGCGACCAGACCATAATGGAAACCTAAACAAAGGAAGGCCATAAGAATAGTTACTTCCCACCAAAATGGCCAAATGGCCATCCAAAAAAATAAAAAGACACAAGTGATACACACAGTAAGTACTATGTCATGCAAGAAAGTATTTGGGTTAATACCAGACAGAGAAAATAACAGGTATATAGATTACTTTTCATATATTTTTCAAAATTTACATATATATCCCCAAAAGAAAAGAAAAAAGATTATTAATAAAAAAATTTACATAGAGCAACACTTTCATCATGTGCATACTATATTGACCGGAAATAGAAACTATACACTTTTAAATTAGTCGCCTGCCAAAACAAGTGGCTAATTCAGTTAAAAATTACTGATAAAGGATTTTACTAACTCTAGACATGATACTGTAACAATTTAAAGAAATTCTGGTGTTCAAAATAAAAGTATTTGGGGAAAATGTAAAAAAGTGCATTTTTCACAAAATCCGTTTGTAATCGAATTTTGACCTCAACATTTTTCCGTATAGGTAATATGTTAAAAGCAAGGAATTAAAAAACATAAAATCTAAAAATTATCGAGAAACAAACATTTTATCGAGATCTCAAAAACTGCTTTTTTCAGCGAAATTTTCGGAATAATCTTTCAGGCCAAAAACCAACCAAAAAGTGCCTTCAATCGTTATAGCATCTTCAGAGTGTCTTAAATATTGATTTATACCAAAACCGCAATCAGAAATGCCAAATGTCTGGCTCACATCCGGTTGTTTGGTCGAATATTTAAAGGTCGATAACTTTTCAACCATTGTGAAAATTTTCATTTTGTAAACAATATTCCCAACGTTAGATCATGAGTAAAAAATGGTAAAAATGGTAATCACACAAAATGTTTGACTCAATGGAAACTTGAACAGCAAGATTTGGTGCCTTGCTTTGAGCCTGTGGCTTTACCCATTAAATCGTAGCTATCATTAAACATTAGACATGGCATAGATGATAATTAATATAATAAGAATTCAAATTTTATTAAAATATTTTGCCAGTGACAAATAAAAAAATGAGTTTACAGTTTCTATTTCCAGTGAGTATACATGTGTGTACATTTTTGAAACGAAGTATTGAAAACATGCAAAAATAAATCTGATTAAAGGTCATTAACAGTATTTATTCCCTGAACCGCCAAAAAAATCAGCTGTTCAGGGCGTTAAGAGTGTCCCATCCACATATTTTACAAATGTCAATTTATTGGTGTACTACCAAGAATGTGTCAGCTTCAAGAAGTTAAATTAAGTGCAGTTTCTGGCATATGACACCATGAGAGCATAAACAAGCTTTAAAACAACACTGCTTTCACTCATGGTCTATTGGTCATACTGACATGCATAATTTCATGATGGCTGGTAAAAATGGAAATTCCACATAAACATGGAAATTGCTTGTCAAATAGTTACTTCAATACTTTCCTATCTCATTTGACATTGAATTACATCATTGGCATAAGGATAACATCTGGTTTGATAATCTAATTATCTGCCATGAAACTGTGTCAGACAATGGCATAATTCTATATCAGTTTTGTAAGATTGCCTCACCCACCTACATGTATATAGGTGTAGTTTAACATGTCTTGAGATCTACAACCACAATATGGAGAAAATTGACATTTGTGTTCTTTCAATTAAGGTTATAACAGATAGATAATTAATTTATTAAATGTGTTCAGTATTTGTGTTTATCTTGAGCCTTGGTGGGCTACAGCATGAAATCCCAAAATTCAGCATATTTGTTGAATTTATCTTTATCTGTCCAAATTTAAGGCCCAAGTTTTGTCTGTTATTCATTTCAAACCTAACAGTTTTTTAATCCATGACTATCTTTGAAAAACACACTTTATACAGACAATTGGGGGTTACAAGGGTATGGATTCTTTTCTTAGTGCTGCTCAAAACACAGGTTAGGGATACCGTAATGATATCCTAGATATTGGGACAAACAGGCCTAAGCAAACACTGCAGACACAGATCAAACTGCTCCTGTCTGATCAGGGCCTACAATGTTTGCCAGTTTTAGACAAAACTAATTTGTTGTGACTATCATAAACTTTTAATACATGATTTCACTATACAAAGTGTGTTCAAAAGTTGTAGATGAATTGGCTTGCAGTGCCCAGTCAGATATTGATATGATAAGATCTGTGTTTACAAAAACTTGCATTACGGCAAAGTGACAGTAACCAGGTGCATAATGTCATTTCTACCTTATATTCCCACTGTTGATTTAAAATGATATGGCAGTATTTTTTGTTTGAATAATTTCAAATATTAGTCTTAAATTCAAATTTTTGCACCTTAAACTTGCTTGAATAAAGAAATATTAAAATTCTCATGTTGATAACCTTATATATAAACGTTAACTTTCAACTTTTTTAATCATTTAGTTTGATCAAACAATTTTAAGTCAATTTTATTAAGAGCTTTGTAGTATTTTAAGGCAAAAAAATTCAATTAGCCGGTATTTGCCACCTAATGACTATTTTTCTGACCAGTAAATACTGGTAAATATATGCTACTGGTAAATACCAAGAGTGGAATTAAGGGGAATGCAAACCCCTGGCAGATTGTCTGACATTTTCCAATGGGATATAACTTTCGGGACTTCCTGTTTGCTATTCTATAAGCTCTGGGTCTACTCTTAAAGGAAAGGATGTAAACCTCATACGCAACTACTTTCCTTTAAGAGTTTACCCCTATTGAAATGGGAGACATAAATACTTTTGCAGGGGTTGCCCTCCCCCCCCCCCCCCGTGAAGGTGTTCCCATTCCCCCATAACTGCCCAACCTTGAGAAAGCAAATCCTCAAATTTTAAAATTTCTAGGACTTCTACAAATCTACAATAAGGTCAATGTACAACAAAGGTTATAAGGTTATGTACAACAATCTACCAGGTTTGTAGCATAGATAAGAATGATAATCCCAACACTTAGACAGAAATAATGCCCTATTTTGAGACACAAAGGATAGCCTGTCACACTAGGGTGTTAAAATGTAATGTGGATATCACCTTGCCATAAAAGAGCTCGAACGATGGCAATAATAAACAAAAGGGCCATGATAGCCCTGGATCGCTCACCTGATCCTTATGGTAGAGACATAAGGTGGAGTGGAGGGTAAGAGCAATTTTAGCTGACAGTGAATAAACGAACATTTCAAAATTAATCTAGCTTTTAAGGAACTTAAGTCATTTTAAGTGTTATACATTTTTTTCTGGTGGCTATCATGTTCAGTGGAAAAATGTCAGAGTGTCACTCATGGAAAATTCCTTCAAAATTGTTTTCTTTTTTGAGGAAGAAGTCATTCAAAAGTTCGCTTTGACATTATACAGCACCGACTTGTATGTCACCTTACGGACATTTAGGGCCAGGTCCTAGTGCACCAGACAGAGATAAATGGGCTCAGTCTAACTAGTTAGCAATGACTCATGGTGACAAGGTGGAGGGTATCCATCTCTTTGACAATACAGAGCTTACTTGTATGTCACTATCTGAGCACCTTGTTGACATTGAGGGTCAGGTCCTAGTGCACCAGACGGAGATGAATGATCTCAGTCTAACTAACTATGACTCTTGATGACGAGAGGAGAGGGATATCCAGCCCCTTGACAATACAGAGCTGACTTGTATGTCACTATCTGGGCACCTTGTGAACATTTAGGGTCAGGTCTTAGTGCACCAGATGGAGATGAACACGCTCAGTCTAACTTACAATGGTGATGAGGTATGTGTGTGTGTGTGTGTGTGTGTGTGTGTGTGTGTGTGTGTGTGTGTGTGTGTGTGTGTGCGTGCGTGTGCGTGTGCGTGTGTGTGTGTGTGTGTGTGTTGGGGGGACGGGGTGGTCCTTTGTAAAAGGTACCACTATATTCCTAAAATACCCCTCCTGACCAAAGTATTAGCAAAAGAGGTCAATTCTGAGCAAGTTTGATGATGTTGGACTTAAACGGTGGTCTCTAGAGTGCTAACAAGGTTTTCCTACGATTTAACCTACTCCCTTCTATTTGACCCCACGACTCATATTCGAACTTGACCTAGATATTGTGAATATGGTCATTCTGAGCAAGTTTTATGATATTTAGACTTAAATTGCAGTCTATAGAGTGTAAACAAGATTTTCTTTGATTTGACCTACTGTTTGACCCCACATGACCCATATTCGAATTAGACCTAGATATTGTAGAGATGATCATTCTGAGCAAGTTTGACGATGATTCGACCAATACTATGGCCTCTAGAGTGTTAACAAGATTTGTCTATGATCTGACTTACTGACCTAAATTTTGTGACCCCACAAGACATGTATTTAAACTTGACTGATATATTGTCAGGATGATCATTCTGAGCAAGATTGAAGATGATCGGACCAAACCTGTGGCCTCTAGAGTGTTAACAAGGTTTTTCTGTGGTTTGACCTACTAACCTACTTTTGTTTTGACCCGACATGACCCAGATTCGAACTTGACCGAGATATCGTCAGGTTGATCATCCTGAGCAAGTTTGAGGATGATTGGACCAAAACTGTGGCCTCTAGAGGGTTAACAAGGTTTTCCTTTGATTTGACCTGATGACCTACTTTTTGACCCGACATGACCCATATTCAAACTTGACGGACATATTGTCATGATGATTGTTCTGACCATGTTTGATGATGATTGGATCAAAACTGTGGCCTCTAGAGTGTTAACAAAGTTTTTTCTATGATTTGACCTACTGACCTACTTTTTGACCCGAAATGACCCGTATACTAACTTGACCAAGATATTGTCAGGATGAACATTCCGAGCAAGTCTGAGGATGATTGGACCAAAACTTTGGCCTCTAGAGTGTTAACAAGGTTTTTCTATGATTTGACCTATTGACCTATTTTTTGACCCGACATGACCAATATTCTAACTTAACCGAGATATTATAAGGATGATCATCCTGAGCAAGTTTGAGGATGATTGGACCAAAACTGTGGCCTCTAGAGTATTAACAAGGTTTTCCTTTGGTTTGACCTGGTGACCTACTTTTTGACCCGACATGACCTATATTCGAACTTGATCGACATATTGTTATGATAATTGTTCTGACCAAGTTTGATGAAGGCTGGATCAAAACTGTGGCCTCTAGAGTGTTAACAAGGAAAGTTTACGCACGCACGACGCTCGACAAACGACGCACGACAAACGACGCACGACGAACGACGACGCCGGACATCTCACAGTCACAAAAGCTCACCATGACCTTCGGTCAGGTGAGCCAAAAAAAGAAAAAAAACAATAGTCCATTGATTGAATAACAACAAGTCTTAAGTAACAGATACAACTGATACAAAAACAGCAAAAGTCTTTACCATGTATTTAACTCTTATCTGCTGTTTTAAAGAAAAACTCTACCTTTGCAAACAATGTAGATCTAGTTCAGATGGCTTATGAATGATCCATCTGATCAGAATCTTCACTTTTTGATATGCACTTTGTGATTTGAATAAATTCATTATATCAAATAATTTGATTGGGTTTGGCTTAATTTATCTATTCAGCAGGGTAAGGGCTTATTATCCTTCAATTTGAAGCTGTACATTAACATATATAATTCATTTGGATGCCCTTTCCATTAAAATGCAATATTCTATTTATATTCAAAAGTGAATAATTTTCTGTAGCTTCCGTTAGCCACATAAGTACCTTCCAAATTTAATGGAAGGCATATATTCGTTGCCCCCTGCTCACCACGGGAAGGTTGAAGACAGAGCAGGATATTAATTTCTAACTAAGAGTTTTTAATAAAATCACTTTTAATATATATATTTTGAGCTGTCACTTTTGTGGGTAGAATTAAGTCACTTGTATGCCTTAAAGCTAAGGGATCATTTTACAGATTCAGATTCTACCTGGCAACCAACAACTCTGTGTAAGCAGTCTATTTGTCATTGTTTCACTAGAAAAACAACTTCCATGCCTTTTTATATTTCTTTCTCCTCTTTTATTTTTTTTTATCAAAAGAGCCCTCCTCGAAAGGAATCTGCTCTATCCTTCTGTCAGTGTGTTCTGTAATACCGCCTCGCAGGCATTTTAGGATTTCTGTTTGGGTAGAAACAAATACAAAATATTGTGTAAAAATCATCTTGTTAAAAACTGCACCGCATCACTTTCACAACTAAAAGGAAAGAATTTGCTCCTCAGGAGCAATGTTGCTTTTCAGGAGCAAATTCTTTCCTGTTAGAGTTTCAAACTTCATTTATAATTATTTGTTTACAATGAAAGCTCCTAATAAATAAGAATTTGAAGGCTTTCATTGTGGAAGAAAAAAACAAACTAGGACAAAGGACCCCCAACAAAGCAAAACCTTGATCAAAGCAGATGTACACAAGTGAATGACATCAGTCCCCAAATTATTTGCTGAAATATGATTCTTTAACTGTAACATGACAACTGTTAGTAACAATAAACAAGAGGGCCCAGAGGGCCCTGGTTCGCTCACCTGATCCAATGTATAACAAGTGGGACCCGGGCAGGGTCAATTTTGGCCCCAGGGCTATAATTTGAACAATCTTGGTAGAGGTCCACAAGATGAAGCTTCATATTGAATATGAAAGACCTGGGCTTTCTGGTTTCAGAGAAGAAGATTTTAAAGGTTTAGCCTGCATATAGACTATGTAAAAGAAGATTTTCCCTATATAAGTTTATCTAAAACCAAAGGGCCCCGGAGCGGGCGCATTTTTGGCCCCAGGGCTATAATTTGAACAATCTTGGTAGAGGTCCACAAGATGAAGCTTCATACCAAATATCAAAGACCTGGGCCTTGCAGTTTCAGAGAAGAAGATTTTTCAAGATTTTCCCTATATAAGCCTATGTAAAACAAAAGGGACCTGGTGCGGGGGCATTTTTGGCCCCACCACTATAATTTGAACAATCTTGGTAGGGGTCCACTAGATGAAGCTTCATACCAAATATCAAAGACCTGGGCCTGGCGGTTTCAGAGAAGAAGATTTTTCAAGATTTTCCCTATATAAGCCCATGTAAAACCAAAGGGCCCCCGTGCGGGGGGCATTTTTAGCTCCAGCACTATAATTTGAACAATCTTGGTAGTGGTACACTAGATGAAGCTTCATACCAAATATCAAAGACCTGGGCTATGCAGTTTCAGAGAAGAAGATTTTTAAAGATTTTCCCTATATAAGCCCATGTAAAACAAAAGGGCCCTGGTGCGGGGGCATTTTTGGCCCCAGCACTATAATTTGAACAATCTTGGTAGGGGTCCACTAGATGAAGCTTCATACCAAATATCAAAGACCTGGGCTTGCGGTTTCAGAGAAGAAGATTTTTCAATATTTTCCCTATATAAGCCCATGTAAAACCAAAGGACCCCCGTGCGGGGGCATTTTGAGCTCCAGCACTATAATTTGAACAATCTTGGTAGGGGTCCACTTGATAAAGCTTCATACCAAATATCAAAGAAGTGGGCCTTGCAGTTTCAGAGAAGAAGATTTTTCAAGATTTTCCCTATATAAGCCCATGTAAAACCAAAGGGTCCCCGTGCGGGGGCATTTTTGGCCCCAGCACTATAATTTGAACAATCTTGGTAGGGGTCCACTAGATGAAGCTTCATACCACATATCAAAGACCTGGGCCTTGCGGTTTCAGAGAAGAAGATTTTTCAAGATTTTCCCTATATAAGCACATGTAAAACAAAAGGGCCCTGGTGCGGGGGCATTTTTGGCCCCACCACTATAATTTGAACAATCTTGGTAGGGGTCCACTAGATGAAGCTTCATACCAAATATCAAAGACCTGGGCCTGGCGGTTTCAGAGAAGAAGATTTTTCAAGATTTTCCCTATATAAGCCCATGTAAAACCAAAGGGCCCCTGTGCGGGGGGCATTTTTAGCTCCAGTACTATAATTTGAACAATCTTGGTAGGGGTACACTAGATGAAGCTTCATACCAAATATCAAAGACCTGGGCCTTGCAGTTTCAGAGGAGAAGATTTTTAAAGATTTTCCCTATATAAGCCCATGTAAAACAAAAGGGCCCTGGTGCGGGGGCATTTTTGGCCCCAGCACTATAATTTGAACAATCTTGGTAGGGGTCCACTAGATGAAGCTTCATACCAAATATCAAAGACCTGGGCCTTGCGGTTTCAGAGAAGAAGATTTTTCAATATTTTCCCTATATAAGCCCATGTAAAACCAAAGGGCCCCCGTGCGGGGGCATTTTTGGCCCCACCACTATAATTTGAACAATCTTGGTAGGGGTCCACTTGATAAAGCTTCATACCAAATATCAAAGACCTGGGCCTTGCGGTTTCAGAGAAGAAGATTTTTCAAGATTTTCCCTATATAAGCCCATGTAAAACCAAAGGGCCCCCGTGCGGGGGCATTTTTGGCCCCAGCACTATAATTTGAACAATCTTGGTAGGGGTCCACTAGATGAAGCTTCATACCACATATCAAAGACCTGGGCCTTGTGGTTTCAGAGAAGAAGATTTTTCAAGATTTTCCCTATATAAGCACATGTAAAACCAAAGGGCCCCCGTGCGGGGGCATTTTGAGCTCCAGCACTATAATTTGAACAATCTTGGTAGGGGTCCACTAGATGAAGCTTCATACCAAATATCAAAGACCTGGGCCTTGCGGTTTCAGAGAAGAAGATTTTTCAAGATTTTCCCTATATAAGCCCATGTAAAACCAAAGGGCCCCCGTGCGGGGGGCATTTTTAGCTCCAGCACTATAATTTGAACAATCTTGGTAGGGGTCCACTAGATGAAGCTTCATACCAAATATCAAAGACCTGGGCCATGCGGTTTCAGAGAAGAAGATTTTTCAAGATTTTCCCTATATAAGCCCATGTAAAACCAAAGGGCCCCCGTGTGGGGGCATTTTTAGCTCAAGCACTATAATTTGAACAATCTTGGTAGGGGTCCACTAGATAAAGCTTCATACCAAATATCAAAGACCTGGGCCTTGCGGTTTCAGAGACGAAGATTTTTAAAGATTTTCCCTTTTAGCCCATGTAAAACCAAAGGGCCCCCGTGCGGGGGCATTTTTGGCCCCAGCACTATAATTTGAACAATCTTGGTAGGGGTCCACTAGAGGAAGCTTCATACCACATATCAAAGACCTGGGCCTTGCGGTTTCAGAGAAGAAGATTTTTCAATATTTTCCCTATATAAGCACATGTAAAACCAAAGGGCCCCAGTGCGGGGGCATTTTGAGTTCCAGCACTATAATTTGAACAATCTTGGTAGGGGTCCACTAGATAAAGCTTCATACCAAATATCAAAGACCTGGGCCTTGCGGTTTCAGAGAAGAAGATTTTTAAAGATTATCCCTATATAAGCCCATGTAAAACCAAAGGGCCCCCGTGCGGGGGCATTTTTGGCCCCAGCACTATAATTTGAACAATTTTGGTAGGGGTCCACTAGATGAAGCTTCATACCTAATATCAAAGACCTGGGCCTTGCGGTTTCAGAGAAGAAGATTTTTTAAGTTTTCGGTGAAAAAAATCTATTTTTGGCTACTGTGACCTATATGTGCAACGGACCGGAACCATTTGAACAACTTTGAAAGGGGACCACCTAAGGATCATTCCTGTGAAGTTTGGTCAAAATCCGTTCAGTGGTTTAGGAGGAGATGTCGTTTGAAGTAAAAGTTTACGGACGCACTCACGCACGCACGCACGGACGCACGGACGCACGACGGACGACGGACAAAAAGTGATCCCAAAAGCTCACCTTGTCACTACGTGACAGGTGAGCTAAAAATGGCAACCAGTATTTGTTAGGCTGGTATCTGATTATCTTATTTACACTTATCAATAACATTCTGGGGCTCCTCTAGAGCAGGTTCACACAGAGATATTTTTTTGTCTAGTTTTAATTTTGAACTATTGTGTGCACATATTAAATGTCAAGTACTTGAAAGATCACAAATTGAAAACAGGCTTCAAGTCCAACAGGCAAAAACTGTCGAAATACTCACACTTTCTAATTCTGAGCACTTTTTCGAGTAGCTGAATATGTAAACTTTGTTTACTTGCTCTGACACGGAGTCAACTGTAACAAACATTCCCTTTGCACACCCAAAACATCATTTTTCTGTCATTTCACCTGTACTTCCTGGTAATGTATTTGAAGAAGAGTAGCATTACCTTCCTTTGGGTAATACTAAACAAGAGGGCACTGATTCGTCCACCTGAATGTCACTGTCTCTAGTGCATTCCATTTTTAGCTCTGGTGGCCATCTTGTTCATCAGAGTGGAACGATCTTAGCTATTTTAGTAGGGTGTCACATAGGCAACATTCCTTTGAAGTTTGAATCAAATTGACTCAAGGGTTTAGGAAGAGTTCGCATTTGAAGCAAATTAACAATGTTTTTCTATTTTTAGCTCTGGCGGCCAGATTGTTCATCGGAGCGAGACCATTTTAGCTATTTTGGTAGAGAGTCATCTAAGCAACATTCCTATGAAGTTTGAATGTAATTGGCCCAAGGGTACAGGAGGAGTTGTCGTTTGAAGATTTTTTTCTATTTTTAGCCCTGGTGGCCATCTTGTTCATCAGAGTGGAATGATTTTAACTATTTTGGTAGGGAGTCACCTGGGCATCATTCCTGTGAAGTTTGAAGCAAATTTACAATGTTTTATCTATTTTTAGATCTGGTGGCCATTTTGTTAATCGGAGTGGGATCATTTTAGCTAGTATGGTAGAAGGTCAACGACTTAATTATTCCTGTGAAGTTTGAATCAAATTGGCCCAAGGGGTAAGGAGGAATTGTCGTTTGAAGATTTTTTTCTATTTTTAGCTCTGGTGGCCATCTTGATAGTAAGAGCGGAACAATTTAAGCTATTTTGGTTGGGAGTCAACAACATAATATTCCTGTGAAGTTTGAATCAAATTGGCCCAAGGGGTAAGGAGGAGTTGTCGTTTGAAGATTTTTTGCAATTTTTAGCTCTGGCGGCCATCTTGTTCGCCGCGTTGAACGATTTTAGCTATTTTGGTATGGAGTCACCTGGCTAACATTCCTGTAAAGTTTGAATCAAATTGGCCCAAAGGTTGAGGAGGAGTTCGCGTTTTGACGAAAATTTACAAAGTTTTCTGTTTTTAGCTATGGCGGCCATTTTGCTCATCAGAGCGAAACGTTTTAGCTATTTTGGTAGTGGGTCATCTAAGCAACATTCCTGTGAATTTTGAATGAAATTGGCCCAAGGGTAAAGGAGGAGTAGTCGTTTGAAGATTTTTTTCTATTTTTAGCTCTGGCGGCCATCTTGTTAGTTAGAGCGGAATGATTTGCGCTATTTCTTTAGGGAGTCACCTACATAACATTCCTGTTAAATTTGAATCAAATTGGCCCGAGGGTTAAGGAGGAGTTCGTATTTGAAGCAAATTTACGATGTTTTCCTATTTTAGCTATGGTGGCCATTTTGCTCATCAGAGCAGAACCTTTTCAGCTATTTTGATAGATGGTCACCTAAGCAACATTCCTATGAAGTTTGAATAAAATTGGCCCAAGGAACAGGAGCAATTTTCGTTTAAATAGTTTTTCTTTTTTTAACTCTGGTGGCCATCTTGTTTGTCAGAGCACAACGGTTTTAGCTATTTTGGTAGGGAGTCATTTTGGCAACATTCCTGTGAAGTTTGAATCAAACTGGCCCAAGGGTTAAGGATGAGTTTGTGTTTGAAGCAAATTTACGATGTTTTTCTATTTTTAGCTATGGTGGCCATTTTGCTCATCAGAGCAATACCGTTTTAGCTATTTTAGTAAAGGGTCACCTAAGTAACATTCCTATGAAGTTTATATTAATTTGTCGTTTAAAGAATTTTCTATTTTTAGCTCTGGCGGCCATTTTGTTCACCGGAGCGAAAACGTTTTATCTATTTTGGTAGAGTGTCACCTAAGCAACATTCCTATAAAGTTTGAATGAAATTGGCCTTAAGGTATGGAGAGGTTGTCGTTTAAAGATTTTTCTATTTTTAGCTCTGGCGGCCATCTTGTTCAGCGGAGCGGAACTATTTCAGCCATTTTTGTAGAGGGTCACCTCAGCAATATTCTTATGAAGTTTTATTGAAATCGGCTCAAGGGTTAAAGAGGAGTTAGCATTTAAAGCAAATTGTTGACGCCGCACGACACACGACGCACGACACACGACACACGACGCACGACGGATATTGACCGATCACAATAGCTCACCATGAGTACTTCGCGCTCAGGTGAGCTAAAAATGACATGAAGGTATTCCCATTCCCATTAAACGATATAATATGTCGTTTATTTCTTGTTTTCTTTTCCACTCTGAAAAAGTGGGAGGGAATTTAAAACAATAAAATTTATATGGAACAGAAAACAAAAATATGTCGTTAAATCGACATATTTCTTGTTTTCTGTTCCACTCTGAAAAAAACGGGGAATTTAAAACAATAAAATTAGAGTGGTACAGAAAACAATACTATGTCGTCCAACGACATATTTCTTGTTTCCCTTTCCACGCTACTTTTTCAGAAAACAAGAAATAGAGGCCCAAGTGGGCCAGAACCGCCTACCTGGATGAGGCTGATCAAAAGATAAAAAGATAAAGAAGCTTTATATAACGTCGCATATTAGAAGCAAGTAACATAAGCCCTATAGAGCTTTTATTGCGACAAACAAAGTAACCATTAACAATTAACAAATATTTGCCTGCCTTCATTTATATTCCTAGGGTACGGCATTTCATCTTGGTGGTCATCAGATCACATTGCCTTTAGCAATTCTGAATCTTCATGTTGAAATCATTTTGATGCATCTGATTAATTTTCTGAACAGCCATTACGCAAGCACGCCTATACGAATACAATTGCCACCTTTATCGCCGAACAAATGAAAATTTTATGATGAAAAATTGTGATATTTTTCTTATTTCTGCTCAAAATATAGATTGTGGGCACTCGTAAGAATCGAGGCTAGTATCCACAACCTATATTTTATAGCAGAAATAAGAAAAATAAGGTATACCCCCGGAAACCCCAGTTTTACTATGTAAAAGTGGGGTTCAAGGGGGTCAAAATTATATAGGCGTGTATTCGTGATGGATGATGTTGATGGAGGGTGGAAGAGTTTAGTTTGGCAGCCCAGAGATATCGTTTGCAACTGACTGTGACAGATTCCGTTATCACAAAAGTAAACAAAGTCAACCAATTAAGGGAATACAACTGCAACACAAAACTTTGATGTTTATGACCGCTTGCAAAAAAGCCACAATAGGGACTCTTCTTGTTGACTGAGCGAGTTGGACATATACTGACAACACCTGAGATGCAACTACCTGTAAATATTATATGAAAGTATACAGGTGCTTTGAAGAATTTCAAGATGGCCGCCGACTGGGATATGAGAATGCAACAATTTTAGCAATTATGAATCTCCATATCACCTAAATGCCAACCACCAATTTCAACTCAATGCAACAGACCATTCCGTAGCAGATGTTGTTTGAAGCTTTTCAAGATGGTCAACATGGCAGCCATCGGAGATATCAGAACAGAATTGATATGCATGGAGACCTTCTATCAGAAAACATCATCATGAAAACATACCTATATAATTTTGACCCCCTTGAACCACACTTTATATAGTAAAACTGGAGTTTACAGGGTTAACCTTATTTTTCCTATTTCTGCTCTAAAATAAAGATTGTGTGTACTCATTAAATCCGCCTCGATAAGGCGGTTCTAACGAATACCCACAATCTATTTATTGAGTAGAACTAAGAAAAAGATCACTTTTTTTTCATCTTAAAATTTCAATTTTTTCGGTGATAAAATTATAATGTTTTGGTGTAGGCGTGTCTTCGTAATGCAATTTAAAGGGCTAAATATTATACCCTTTTGCACTCTCTGGTCTCAAATACCTACCGGTTTCACGATTCTTGCCGGTTCATAAGGTCTCAGTTCTTGAACTTTGATGTCATAGTACGGATCATCAGCTATTGGCGCCAATTCCGTACCATTTCTGAAGTGTCTAGTAGTAATACGAACTCCAAGCAGATGGGCGTGAAGAAACCCGGCAATGATTTTGAATTCTGAAGTGTATGGCCTGAATGTGCAAGAGAAAAGACTTCTTTGACAGAATAATTTTATTTTGAAAAAAAAATGCAAATCACAAAAAGAGATCACAGAAAGCCTACGGCATAGTTATAAGCACAAACACTATTTCTACAAAGCCGCTTGGTTTATTGCATTACATTAGACAGGAGGAGCATTTTCGTGACAGTTCATGTGTTTTATTCAAAATGTTTATTCTTGCACACCAGACAAGAATATCCGTGATTTTACCCTGGGATAGAAATTTATGTTCTGACCCTGGTGTTCCGACCCAGGCAACTAACATAAATGCGCTTCAATTCTATTCAACTGCCGGAACTACTTCGCACTACTTTTATTTTGTAAACAATATACATGTGCGAGCTGTCAAAACTAACCGGAGGTGTTGTGCAAGAAAAAGAATCAAATATGGGGTTCTGTTGTAGATGGGCGTTTCCAACCCTCGGGATGACCGTGCTGAGCGGAACCTCGGCGTAGCCTCGGTTCCGCTGAGCACGGTCATCCCTCGGGTAGGAAACGCTCATCTACAACAGAACCCCATATTGGATTCTTATAGTATCACCACACTGATTCACGACCATTTGTTATATTTCTGTAAATCCGGAATTCTTTTGATTTGTACTATGTTTTTAATCAAATAATTTCGTATTGGTCCAGTTACAGGTCCGAGGTCTGCTGTATTGGCACGAGGCCGAATGCCGAGGCCAATACAGCTGACCGAGGACCTGTAACTTGGCCAATACGAAATTACTTGATTAATGACAATTTTATTAATTGACGCAATTAAAAACATGATTAATGATTTTTGAATATTGGTTGACTTGGTGTAATACAGGATAATCAATTAATAAAATACTGTATCACTGTATTTTTTTGATTCGAGGCTTAACTTCCCCGTCAACACTGTATATGGGATTTTGGAGACGTTGCTTCCAATTTGGTGGGACTTTTACCCGACATTGAGATGAAATGACATCTAAAGTCCTGTCGCCCAATGAAACCAATCGGGTTCATAAGCATGGACGGTCCGACTCGCACCGCTTTTCCCGGTCAAGCTTAGATCCTCTAAGCGGTTTACCAGTACTCGTGTGCAGCCGGCTTTAGCTCTGCTTGGAAACATCATGCAGCCCATCTATTTCGTCAAGCCCCGATAGGCGGGGAGCGCGTTTATCAATGTAACAAGACCGCGTAATTAGCCCCGTAGTAAGGCCAATTTTATTTGGGGAAAACTTTGGTTTACGGGGGTTACACATTTTTGTTTCGCTTCGATACATATATGTAGATTTCAATGAGGCGGTACTACTGACAACCGTACTAAAAAGAAAAAAAAATATCACAAATATCCTTCAGAAAAATGCCGCATTCATCTTATCTGAGGCAAAGTACTGCGAGGGATGGTCAGATGTTTTACATTACGACTTTGCGAAAACAAGACTATACAAATACATTGTAAATGTTACCGCCGAAAAAGGGAAACTTTTAAGATGAAACATTGTGATGTTTTTTCTTATTTCTGCTCAAAATATAGATTTTGGATACTTGTTAGAACAGCCTCATCGAGGCGGTTCTAACGAGTATCCACAATCTATATTCTAAAGCAGAAATAAAAAAATAAGGTTTACCCCTGTGAACCTCAGTTTTAAAATATAATCGGCCGCCGTCCATAGGGGCTTGAAGAAATATATGGGCTGCATGATGCTTCTACGCAGAGCTGAATCCGACCCGCACACCAGTACTGGTAAACCGCTTAGAGAATCTAAGCCTGTTCAGGAATCGCGGTGCGAGGTTGACCGTCCATGCTTTCGCCCCCGCCCATAGGGGCTTGAAGAAATATATGGGCTGCATGATGCTTCCACGAAAAGCTGAATCCGGCCCGCACACTAGTACGGGTAAACCGCTTCGAGAATCTAAGCCTGTCCAGGAACCGCGGTGCGAGGTGGGACCGTCCATGCTAATAAACTCTATTTGTTTCATTCGGGGACAGGGCTTGAGATGTTATTTCATCACAATGTCGGGTAAAAGTCCCACAAAATTGGAAGCAACGTCACCAAAATGACCTATACCTTGTTGACGGGGACGTTAATCCTCAAATCAAACAAAACAAAGACCGTCCATGCTAATAAACCATATTGGTTTCATTGGGCGACAGGGCTTGAGATGTCATTTCATCTCAATGTCGGGTAAAAGTCCCACAAAATTGGAAACAACGTCTCCAAAATGACCTTTACAGTGTTGACGGGGACGTTAAACCTCAGATCAAACAAACAAACAATTTACAATATAAAAGTCGGGTTCAAGGGGTTACAATTATATAGGCATATTTTCGTGACGATAACACATCCGTCAGTTGTGCAGTCTTTCCTGTCTCCAGAAAGGTTATTTCCTGATGAAATTTTGTGATGTTTTCTTTATTTAAGAAATAGATCAGCTCTAACTGTGATTTGTTGAGTAATAAATCACAGTTTGGAGGTCAATTGTAAAGTAGACAAATCACGAGCGCGTAGCGCGCGTGATTTGTCTACTTACAACTGACCGACAAATTGTGATTTATTACTCAACAAACCACAAACTAGAGCTGATCTATTACGATTCTAACAGGCTGAAAATCGGCAATAATGCTGTTGTTTCCTTCAAAATCTCACAACTTTTCGCCATTGTTAGAAGAAATCCCGCTAAAATTATCGACATAAACACATGCATTTATATCCTATTCTAACGTTTTCGATGCGAGAAAATGACGTTACACCGTCTAACGTCAAGGAACTCGACTAGTGACGTCATAAATTTGTAGTTTTTAATGACGTCACTCGTCACGCTCTCCCTTGCTGTGATTTGTTACAGAATAAAACACAGTGGTTTCCCATTGCCTATATAGGCGCGCTGTGTTAGAATAAGTATCTTTACATAGGTTGTAGGTGCTCATTAGAACCATCGCATTGAGGTTGTTCCAATGAGTACCCACAAACTTTGTTTTGGAGCAGAAATAAACAAAACTTTATATCCGATTAAACCCAAGATTTCTCTATATAAAGTTGGGTTTACGGGAGGTGTTTATTTTACGGACTTGTTAACGCGATATGTCTTCGACATCGAAAATACATTTCCGTTCGGAGCTGCAATGTCCTACTAGCAATTATTGAAACAACATTCATAGGTTGGGCCATTTAAAATTTATGAGCAGTAATACTGTGTTGAATCTTACTTTGAAAGCTTAGTACATGTGAAGTTAGTCAGTGTGTTTAAGTTTTATATGTACGAGCCTCAAGGCCAACACGAAAGGCACATGCTCATTAAAGCTGATCACAAAACGTATTAATAATGGCATTTGAAGGATCTTTAGTCGCATAGATCTATCTTTTTTTTTATTTGCGTGTTTCGGCCCTTTCATGATTATTTCACTCATCTCGAGCCGACCGTTAACCAGAGGTGGGCGAAAACCGGAGTACCCGGAGAAAAACCACCTGACCTTCCGTTGCAGAACTTTGCATCCACATATGGCCCAAGGGAGGCTCGAACCAAAGCGTTGAGAGGCCTACCGATCTAGGGTCAGCGCTCTTAACCACTAGGTCACGGAAGCCCGTGCATAGATCTATCTATCTATCTATCTATCTATCTATCTATCTATCTATCTATCTATCTATCTATCTATCTATCTATCTATCTATCTATCTATCTATCTATCTATCCATATAGCTATCTATCTACCTACCTATCTATCTATCTTTCTATATATCTATCTATCACGAAAACATGCCTATATAATTTTGACCCCGTCGAATCCCACTTTTATATAGTCAAACTGGAGTTTGCAGGGGTGAACCTTATTTTTCTTATTTCTGCTCTAAAATATAGATTGTGGGTACTCGTTAGAACCGCCTCACCGAGGCGGTTCTAACGAGTACCAACAATCTGTATTTTGACCAGAAATAAGAAAAAATATCACAATTTTTCATCTTAAAATTTTCCTTTTTTTGGGGGGCTATAAAGGTTACAATGTGTTGGTATAGGCGTGTTTTCGTAATGCTATCATTTTGGTTAAATCATTAACTTACATCTTTAACACATTCAGCGGCGCAGTAGCCTCTGCTTATAAATCCCTTTTCTCCTGGTGGAATAACTTGATATTTCGTCACAATAGCACCAAGGTTTGTACTGCCTACGTCATGATGGCGCAACTTTGATGTCAGTCGTACACGGATTCCAGAACTGTCAATTATGTCTTCAATGAAAGATTTCAAGAATTGATTATTTGCATCTTGAACTCGATGATGATTACTCGTTAAGACAAATGAGCCACCGCAATACAAAAGCTACAATAAGACATGTGCGCCCACGAATACTCAGATCAGCCTGCGCATCCGTGCAGTCTGATCAGAGTTTTCGCTGTAGACTCTACGGATAGCTAAGGGTCCATTGCTCCTTCATTCAGCAAGAGAAGTATCTCCTTAGAATATAGGGATGCGCAGGCTGATCAGATTCTTTGCTGGGCGCACTTGTCCTATGGTAGTTTTTGTCGTGCGCTGGCTCATAATGATTACAATATTGAGATCGATAAAAAACAAACAAAACAAAAAAACTGTCTCGATATAATTAAGGTAACACATCCGGCTGAAATAATGCATTCTTTCATATCTCCAAATGTTTATTTTTCTGATGATAATTCGTGGCATTTGCCTTATTGATAATAGATTCTGTGTGCTCGTTAGAAATGCCTCGCTGAGGCGGTTCTAACGAGCACCCACACCCAAGTCTTTGAGCAGAAAAAGAAAAAGAAAATTGACCAATTCCCCTTAAACCCAAGTTTTCTCTAAATAAAGTGGGATTTGGAGGATACGTATAGAAGATCTCACACGAGTGGTCATTTCATATGATATTTATGAAACGAGCCTTCGACGAGTTTCATTAATTTCATATGAAATGACCACGAATGTAAGATTCTGTTTATTATATGACCACTTTAAATAGGATTTTATCGCCTTTGAATTTGACAACTTTTCGGCCATAAAATGCATTGTTGACATGGACGTCGCCATGACGTTACTTAATACCGCCAAAGTGTTATTACACGTGTGGTCATACGATATATATTACACGGCGTTATCCACTGCTTATCAACGACGTCATATGATAAACGTGTTTACATTATGTCAAGTTCTTTAAATCATGCATGTAGTCTGTAATCATAGCCAATCAAAATATTTTTATAATTTAGATTTCTGTTATATCCAAAATTAAATTACCAAGAACAATACTGTAAATGTGTCTGTCAGTTTCAATAATAATAATAATAATAATACACCACACTTTCGTTATAACACAGTTCATTATAACACGGTTTAGATATAACACGGTTTTAAGATGGATCCCAAAAATGTATAGATTATATAAAAAATGACCATAAATGGTCATTTTTCTATATAATCTATCCATTCTTGTTTGGATATAGCACGGTTGTTTAACTAACACGGTATCTGCTTTGGGCCCCATTAATAATGTAATAAAGAGGTTGTGGTGTAATAATAACAATAACTAGAGGCGCAAGTGGGTCAGAAATCGCTGACATGGATGAGGCTGTTCATGATATATTACATAGTACCTTGGCGGCCTTCTTGTCTGTCAGGTCACATTGTCTTGAGCAATTCTGAATCTGCATGTTGCCTTGATGCCTCTGATTAAGTTTCTGAACAGCTCGATCTGATTTAGGATTCAGGAAGAGATTATGTTGATGCAAAGTGGGGGTTATATAGTTTGGATGGGCGGAGCTATGGTTTGCACCTGCCTTTGGAGTGCTCTGTCAACAAACAGGTAAACGAAGTCACCTGGTCATGTGAATCCGAATGTAACACAAAGCTACGGTGTATATATTATCGGGGACATATATCTCAGAAACCCTCAAGAAATACTTTTTAATTAGCCATCGATTCGAAAGGATAAAATACCTCTATATCAAAGAATAATGTTTATTTGTTTCGATTCAGTGTGTTGTCGCATCTTAAAGTGGGAACAAGTTATTGCAATTAAGGGAGATAACTCAGTACCATATAAATAGCAATTATCGCAATAGTCACAACAACAGTAAATAAATTGTACCTTTAGGGTAGAAAAAGAATAAATGTTGTTATAAAATGTTGTAGAAAGGCCGTGAACATATTTTTTATTAGTTTGATAAAGAAATATTGGGAACAATGCACCAAAAAGATACCTTTTTGACAATATATACATTTTACTATATAAAATCCTACTTTCCCTGAATTGAGTGTCATTATCATGATAAAACGGATTTGAAGGACAGAAACTATATTAAGCATTACAGCTTATAAAATAAAATTAAAAAATAAAAATAAATCTTATGTCTGATATAAAGAGATATTCATATCAGTTTGGTTATCAGAATACATAAGGTCGGACAAGCAGTTATCATCTACAGATTGAGGAGTGCTAGTAATTCGTAAATGCCTATGTTCCTACCCTAACACATTCTATGTCTGAAATAGAGGTTCAATTGTTAGTCTGCTTTAGTTTGTGTTATATTGTTTCATAAAATGATAGCACACAAAATAGTAGAGGCAATGATCAGGAATCGATACAATCAACCCATGGCTCCCATCAGAGACACCAAAGGGAAAGAAACGCAAACATGCATCAACAGACCTAATGGAAACACCAACAGCGGAAAGCCAAAAGGACGGTTACTTCCCCACAAAACGGCCAATAGGCTATCAAAATAAAATAACACAAGCGACAAAAACACCTATAGACAAACCATAACAAAAAATAAATTGCGATAGAAGTACCGCCTTGGAACGGTCAGCGGAAACGATTTCCACTGGGGGGGCTTAAATCGATTTTACGTGGCCACAATCCTCGCCCTTATTTCCATCGCGATTTAGACAAATCGCAACATGCATGCAGTGTGTATAACCGCAATGACTTCCAGTATAAAGCGATATTGAGTATTAGAGAGATATAATTCAAGGTATTGTTGGCTGATGCCTGATGCTCTATCTCTGGTCGGGCCCATCCGAGTCTAACTGTTGGTTTTCTTTTGCTCCAGCATTTCAGTGGTTTCTTGCTGTTGAGTCCTCACCGTTGCTTCATCTCTGTGGTTGTCATATTATTTGTGTTCACGGAGATGTTACACTGATGAGTTAGGAGGCCTTCATGCGGGCTGAACAAATTATGTGTCTAAATCGCGACAGAAGTAAGGGCGAGGATTGTGGACACGTAGAATCGATTTAAGCCCCCCAGTGGAATTCGTTTCCACTAACCGTTCAAAGGCGGTTCTTCTGTCGTGGTTTATTTTTGTTATGGTTTGTCTTTGTGTGTTTGTGATGCTTATATTATTTTTATAGCCTATTGGCCATTTTGTGGGAAAGTAACTGTTATTTTGGCTTTCCGCTATTGATGTTTCCATTAGGTCTGTTGTTTCATGTTTGTGCGTCTTTCCATTTGGTGTCTCTGATGGGAGCTGTTGGTTGATTGTATCGATTGATCATTGCTTTCACTTCTATTTTATATTTTTTTCTAAATTTGTATACTAAGTCACCATAAAATTCGGGTTTCGATAGACCTGTAGCAGAAGAGATTTAAGTCCAATATTGAATTTCGAAATTGAATCAGAATGACGTCTATAAAATTTTGAAAAGGCTTTGCGTAGTTCATGGTACCGATAACCCTGATTAAGAAGTTTAGCCTCCTTGCCACGCCAAGGTACATGTTTTTGTTTGTTTGATTTGAGGCTTAACGTCCCTGTCAACACTGTAAAGATCATTTTGGAGACGTTGCTTCCATTTTTGTGGGACTTTTACCCGACATTGAGATTAAATAACATCTCAAGCCCTGTCGCCCAATGAAACCAATAGGGTTTATTAGCGTGGACGGTTCGCCTCGCACAGCGGTTCCTGGACAGGCTTAGATCCCCTAAGCGGTTTACCAGTTCTAGTGTGCGGCCGGATTCAGCTCTTAAGGAGGTAACATAGAAGTGAACGCAATGATCAGGAATCGATACAATTAGCCCGCAGCTCCCATCAGATACACCAATGGGAAAGGGGAAAGAAACACAAACATGAAATAACTAGACCCTTAAGGAAACACCAATTGCGGAAAGCCAAAAGGAGAGTCACTTTCCCAGAAACTGGCCAATTTCTCATCCAAAACAAAGCATATAAGCGATACATACACTCAAAGACAAACCATAACAAAAATAATCCTCGACAGAAGAACCGCCTTGGAATGGTCAGTGAAACGAAATCCAATGTGTGTGAGTGTGTGTGTGTGTTGGGGGGGGTGGTGCTTAAATAGAGTTTACGCCACCGCAGTCCTCGCCCTTACTTCCGTCGCGATTTAGACAAATAAATTGTTCAGTCCGCATAAAGGCCTCCTAACTCATCAGTGCAACATCTCCTCCGAGAGGACAAAACTCAAACAGCCACAGAGATGAAATAACGGTAAGGACTCGACAGCAAGAAAACGTTGAAATACTAGAGCAAAAGAAAACCAGCAGTTACACTCCGATAGGCTTGACCAGAGACAGAACATCAGGCGCAAACCAACATTACATAAAATTAAATGCTACATATTTATCAGTGAGGCTTTTCGCTGGAACCCCATTGAATCTGAGACCTGACCCACCGGCGAGCAATTAAAGAGGGAAGCAAAGTTGGTTAACTACCATGCATGCAGTCTATCGTATAACATTTATGCTGTACCTAATCTTTTTATAGCGAAGACTGATTTTACGAAATGGGCTGCTGAAGTCATTGTAATTATATATTTTCAGCCAGAACATCTCTCAGTTTTCATCTCTGTTAGTTTGACATTTGATGCTTCTCGTCCAGTCCGTACTTTTGCGCCTCTTTTTATCTGGCAAAAGTTTTAACGGACTACCAATGTGTTGGAAGAGCCGACCATTACTTAATTCTTTGTAGATTCACATATGCAGTAAATTACTAACACTTTAAGCCAGGCTAGTGATCCCGGGCCGGCTATGACTCGATATGTTAACAATCAACAATGAAACAGATGCATTTTAACAAAATTTTATTTGCCTTTTCGGCAAAACATTTGCATACAAGGAAATGTAGACCTGAACATCATATATTCAACCGTGTATTGACGCTTAATAAAAGAGAAACCCAACAGAAGAGACAAAAGACAGAAAAAACACGCCCACAATATAGGCCAGAAATATTTGGTTAAATTACCAAATAGACAAGAAGACTAACATACAAAGTACAGTATTTGCATGTAGTGTGACAAGACGACAAACTGCATTGTGTATTCACAATATAATGCGTTTCCTATCGAGTCGGTTGGTCAGACCTCAGATTCTATGACAGTTTCAGCGTAAAGTCTTGCTGAGAATAAGAGAGAATCTAATTTTATGTAATGTTGGTTGTTGCCTGATGCTCTGTCTCTGGTCGGACCCATCGAAGTCTAACTGTTGGTTTTCTTTCACTCCAGCATTTCAGTGGGTCCTCACCGTTGTTTCTTCTCTGTGGTTGATTGATTTTTGTTTTCACGGAGATATTTCACTGATGAGTTAGGAGGCCTTCATGCGGACTCAACAAATTATTTGTCTAAATCGCGACGGAAGTTAGGGCGAGGATTTTGGCCACGTGGGGTCGTTTTGGGCCCACCTGTGGGGTTCGTTTCGCTGGCCGTTCCGGGGCAGTCCTCGGTCATGTTTTTTCTCATGGCTTGTCTTTGAGTGTGTGTATCGCTTATGTTGATTTGTTTTGGATGGCTAATTGGCCATTAGTGGGAGAGTAACTGTCCTTTTGGCTTTCCGCTATTGGTCTTTCCATTGAGGTCTGGTTGTTTCGTGTTTGTTTCCCTTTGGTGTCTCTGATGGGAGCTGTGGGTTAATTGTATCGATCCCTGATCAATGCAACTACCTTGCTTCAGCAGATTACAAAACTTTAAATAGAACTAATTTTGTTTCAAAATTATGTACGAATGCTAACACCGATTTCCACGTGCACACCTATAATTGTTTTTTCAGTTTGTAGCGTAGTTTTAATGACATAATTAATCAATGCATATTTTTTTACCATTTTTAGGGTTCGTTTTCTGACATTATTTAAAAGAATATGGTTTGTTATTAAATGGCTAAAACTGCAGTGAACACTTGCTCAATGTATTCCAAATTACAAGACATGAACAGATTTTATAGGATATCCTGAAGTTATGAAAAAAGCGCTGTAATGTTTTGAACATTTTTTTACATAATTCGGGTGGTTAGCAAAAGGGTCTGTTTTGAAGACCTTGTCCCTACTTACAAATGCGACAACACTCAGAATGCGTAGGTTTAGACTTTGATCTCTACATTTCAGGAAAGTTTATCCTTTCGAACCGCCGACTAATTAAATTTTCGAAAATGAGTTATATGTCTCCGGCTATATATGGTCACTTGCAAAAAAAGCATGCGAAAGGCACTCTACCAAATCTTCTTGTGGACTCACCAAATTTGACATATATTGACAAAGTAGAAGTAAAACAAAGATAAGGAATCGATACAATTAACTTACTCCACCCATCAAAGACACCAAAGGGAAAGAAACACAAACATTAAGCGACCAGACCATAATGGAAACCTAAACAAAGGAAGGCCATAAGGACAGTTACTTTCCCACAAAATGGCCATATGGCCATCCAAAATAAAAAGACACAAGTGATACATACAGTAAGTACCAAACAACAACATAAATAAACCGCCACAGAAGAACCGCCTTGGAACGGTCAGTGGAAAGATTTCCACTGGGGGGGCTTAAAACGATTTTACGTGACCACAATCCTCGCCCTTACTTCCGTCGCGATTTAGACAAATAATTTGTTCAGTCCGCATGAAGGCCTCCTAACTCATCAGTGCAACATCTCCGTGAACACAAAAAATCAAAGAACCACAGAGGTGAGACAACGGTGAGGAATCCACAGCAAGAAACCACTGAAATGCTGGAGCAAAAGAAAACCAACAGTTAGACTCCGATGGGTCCGACCAGAGACAGAGCATCAGGCACCAACCAACATTACCAAGAATTAGATCTCTCTAATTCTCAATAAGCCTTTACGTTGGAGCCGTCATAGAATCTGAGGCCTGACCCACCGGCGTGCAATTAAAGAGGGAAGCAAAGTTGCCAACCGTGATTGGGTTAACTACCACGCATACAGTCTGTCGTATCACATCCATGTTGTACCCAATCTTTTTATATCGAAGAATGATTTTACGAAATTGGGTGCTGAAGACATTGCGGTTTTATATTTTTCTGAATTTATATACTAAGTCACCATAAAATTCGGGTTCCGATAGACCTTGTTGCAGAAGAGATTTCAAGTAGAAGTAAAACAAAGATCAGGAATTGATACAATTAACTTACTCCACCCATAAAAGACACCAAAGGGAAAGAAATACAAACATTAAGCGACCAGACCATAATGGAAACCTAAACAAAGGAAGGCCATAAGGACAGTTACTTTCCCACAAAATGGCCATATGGTCATCCAAAATTAAAAGACACAAGTGATACACACAGTAAGTAACAAACAACAACATAAATAAATCGCCACAGAAGAACCGCCTTGGAACGGTCAGTGGAAGATTTCCACTGGGGGCTTAAATCGATTTTACGTGACCACAATCCTCGCCCTTACTTCCGTCGCGATTTAGACAAATAATTTGTTCAGTCCGCATGAAGGCCTCCTAACTCATCAGTGCAACATCTCCGTGAACAACAAAAATCAAAGAACCACAGAGGTGAGACAACGATGAGGACTCGACAGAAAGAAACCGCTGAAATGCTGGAGCAAAAGAAAACCAACAGTTAGACTCCGATGAGCCCGACCAGAGACAGAGCATCAGGCACCAACCAGCATTATCTCTCTAATTCTCAATAAGCCTTTACGTTGGAGCCGTCATAGAATCTGAGGCCTGACCCACCGGCGTGCAATTAAAGAGGGAAGCAAAGTTGCCAACCGTGATTGGGTTAACTACCATGCATGAAGTCTGTCGTATAATATCCATGTTGTACCCAATCTTTTTAAATCGAAGAATGATTTTACGAAATTGGGTGCTGAAGTCATTGCGGTTATATATTTTTCTGAATTTATATACTAAGTCACCATAAAATTCGGGTTCCGATAGACCTTGTTGCAGAAGAGATTTAAGTCCAATATTGAATTTTGAAACTAAATCAGAATGGCGTCTATAAAATTTTGAAAGGCTTTGCGTAGTTTATGGTACCGATAACCCTGATTAAGGAGTTTAGCTGTTAATAATTTATTACGAGTGTTGAAGTCAGTTACATGACTACACACTCTAGCAAATCGAATTAATTGCGAAATATAAACGCCATAGGATGGCGCACGAGGATGGCGCCATAGGATGGCGCATAAGTCCAATATTGAATTTTGAAATTAAATCAGAATGGCGTCTATAAAATTTTGAAAAGGCTTTGCGTAGTTTATGGTACCGATAACCCTGAATAAGGAGTTTAGCCGTTAATAATTTATTACGAGTGTTTAAGTCAGTAACATGACTACACACTCTAGCAAATCGAATTAATTGCGAAATATAAACGCCATAGGATGGCGCACGAGGAACATAACCATCCAAAAAAGGACAATTTACAATCTCAAAATCAGAGTCATCGCGTTTATCATAAATTTTGCACGAAACAAACCCATCTATAATCGATAGTATAAATCCAAAAACGGGGCCTCGGTATCAGAAGAAATTGATTTATTTAACTGAATTTCTGAGGGACAAATCTGACTGATCAAACCATCGAAATAGGTATTATCAATATTTAATAAATCATCTTAATATCTAGAAGTGGAGCTAAAAGCTTCAATAATTTCAGATTGGTTATCAATGGAAAGCGACAACATGAGGTCTCTTTCATAACAATACAAGAACAGATCAGCCACAAGAGGTGCGCAATTCGTACCCATCGGAATACCCACAATTTGTCTAAATAACTTAGTACCGAATCTAATATAAATGTTGTCAAGTAGAAATGTGAGGGCATCACACACTTTCTGACATGACCAAAGTGTATAATTCTTATGCTCTTTAGAAGTGAAAAATGCATTTCTGACATTACATGCAAGATAGAGAGAATCTTCTCTGTGGAAAGCCCATTCAATTAAATCATTAAGCTTTTCTTTTATAAGATTATGAGGAAGTGTAGTGTAAAGAGTGGAAAAATCGTAAGTAGACAGACTTGAAGCACGAAAATGTCTGGATTTCAATTTATTTAAAACCTCATTCGAATTTTTTGTAGACCAGAACAGATTTCTTCCTGATCTTTCAAAGACTTTATCACAATATTTAATCACATGCGTTTTAATAGCAGTAAGACAGGAAGTTAATAATTTAGAAAGTTCAGTGGTAGTGCAAGAGCTAGAATTTGCAATAAACCGTGGTCTTTTATGAAGTTTTGGTAACCAGTATAGCGTAGGAAACCCGAATTGCCCCGCCCCGCCAATCTTATCTGTGATTACTATACATGTGCGTCGAAGAATTTCAAGGTGGCCGCCATCTTTGATATTGGAGTGCAACGGTTTTAGAAATTCTGAATCGCCATGTGATCCGAATTCCTCCGCCAAATTTCAACTCAATGTGACTGACCATTCGGGAGCAGATGTGGTTTGATGATTTTCAAGTTGGCAAACGTATCAGAAAATCAGAACAAAATGGTTATAACAAGTATGTGACCCCCGACCATCGGGGATGAGAGAAATAGATTGGGCTGAATGGTGCTTCCACGCAGAGCTGAAACTGACCGTACATGAGTACTGGTAAATCGCTTAGAAGGACAAAGCCTGCCCAGGCAAAGTAGTGTGAGTCAGACCGTCCAATGCATATAAACCCTATTGGTTTCATTGGGCCGAAGAGCTTCGGATGACCTTTCATTTCAATGTCGGGTAAAAGTCCCACAAAATTGGACGCAACGACTCCAACATGACCTAAATAGTGTTGACGGGGATGCTAAACCTCAGTTCAAAGAAACAAATCTTATAAGTTTGAATCTCCACGTCGCCCCACTGCTACATGTCAAGTTTCGACTCAGTTAGACTTTATGTAGTTTGAATATTTTCCAGATGCCCACAATAGCAGCCATCTTAGATAATGGAGCTGAATAATTTTAGCAATTCTGAATCTCAATGTCGCCTCCAATGCCTCTCATCAAGTTACAGCTAAATCAGACTTTCAGTTCCGGAGATGCTGATTAAACAGTTTCAAGATGGCAGCCATGTCTGCCATCTTAGAAAACGGAATGGAATGAATTTAGTAATTCTGAAGTACCATGTCGCCCTGAGGACTCTTATAAAGTTTCCGTACAATCTGTCTTTCGGTGCAGGAGGAGATGTCCTTTAAATATTTAAAGTTGGCCGCTTTGGTGGCCATCTTAGATATTGAAACAGAATGGTATAAGCAATTCTGAATCTTCATGTCGCCCCGACGTCTCCTATCAAGTTTCAGTTTAATCTGATCTTTTGTTCGGGAGGAGATATTGTTTGAAGAATTTCAAGGTGGCGACCGTCTTTGATATGGGAACAGAAAGGTTTTTGCAAACCTGAAACTCCAAGTCACGCAAATGCCTACCATCAAGTTTCAACTCAATCTAACTATCAGCTCAGGAGAAGAAAACGTTTAAATAATTGTAAGATGGTCGCCATGGCGGCCATCTTGAACACCTGACCGGAACGATTTCAGTAAATCTGAATTCCCTTGTTACCCTAATGTCTCCCAGCATGTTTCAGCTCGATCCGACCTTTGGTTCGGGAAGAATTTCAAGACGGAAGCCGTGGCGACCGTCCTGGTAAGCGGAATAGAAAATTTGTAGCAAATCTGAACTTCAATGTCGCCTTGAAACCTCCAATCAAGTTTCATCTCGATACGCCCGGCTTATGTTCTGGAGGCCCTTTGAAGAATTTCAAAATGGCCGCCATCTTGGAACGATTTTAGGAAAGCAAAGTCTCCATGTCGCCCTGATGTCCTATTAGGATTCCGGAACGGAACGATTTTAACAATTCTGAAACTCCCTGTTGCCCCGTAGCCTCCTGCCAACTATCAGCTCAATCCAACCTGTGGTTCTGGAGGAGATGTCGAAAATGTGAAAAGATAATGATGAACAGACGGCGAACAACAGGACACGGCAAGCTGACCTGGAGTTTCGCTGCAGGTGAGCCTATAATAATAATAATAATAATAATAATAATAATAATAATGCTATCAGTAATGTCTTTATTTATAGAGGATAACATATTAAGCATACAGATACTTGTATACCATACGTCTTAGATAACAAGTTAAATACATATATAAAACTATTTCAATATTAACAATACTTACAATATTTATAAAACTTTTATATAGAACAATAGATTATCTAATACATGTAATCGACCACAAAAATATATCCGAGTCAACCCACTACCAAATACAATAGAATAACTGTCATGTGTTCTATAAAATATTATTTTATATAGAACTGGAATACAGCGCAGAACTAACAAGTGTGGAGTGTACAGGTTTAGCATTCTGAGCCCCAATATTTCATATAAATTATAACATCACGAAAACACGCCTATGTAATTCTGACCCCCTCGAGGCCCACTCTTATATAGTAAAACTGGGGTTTACAGGGGTATGCCTTATTTTTCTTATTTCTGCTCTAAAATATAAATTGTGGGTACTCGTTAGAACCGCCTCCATGAGGCAGTTCTAACGAGTACACACAATCTATATTTTGAGCAAAAATGAGAAAACTATCACAATTTTTCATCTAAAAAAATAGTTTTTTATTTTCTGTGGTCAAATTTACAATGTGTTTGTATAGGAGTGTTTTCGTAATGAGGTGAGGTTTACAGGGTGTTCTTTACATGCACAATCTAGTTCGGTTTACAGGGTGTTCTCTACATGCACAATCTAGTTCGGTTTACAGGGTGTTCTTTACATGCACAATCTAGTTCGGTTTACAGGGTTTTCTTTACATGCACAATCTAGTTCGGTTTACAGGGTGTTCTTTACATGCACAATCTAGTTCGGTTTACAGGGTGTTCTTTACATGCACAATCTAGTTCGGTTTACAGGGTTTTCTTTACATGCACAATCTAGTTCGGTTTACAGGGTTTTCTTTACATGCACAATCTAGTTCGGTTTACAGGGTTTTCTTTACATGCACAATCTAGTTCGGTTTACAGGGTGTTCTTTACATGCACAATCTAGTTCGGTTTACAGGGTGTTCTTTACATGCACAATCTAGTTCGGTTTACAGGGTTTTCTTTACATGCACAATCTAGTTCGGTTTACAGGGTTTTCTTTACATGCACAATCTAGTTCGGTTTACAGGGTGCTCTTTACATGCACAATAGTTCACATGAGTACAACATTCAGGGAGTGAGACAATGAATCTTTCAGAAAGCTTAAAATATGCATATGAATAGAGCTTCATGGGCTATCCAACAATTACAGCCATAATAGCTTTCCATATCCAACAGTTATCAGTCAAAATCATGTTGTCCTGGGCAATGACTTTCAATTTGATGGTTTCAAGGTCATACGATATTCGAGTGTTGTATATGGAATGTGTTTAAAAGCAGCATCAAACGCAATGTAGACAAACATTATCTGCCTACGACAGATCGCTTTCCTACTGAAGTGATGTCTGTTTAATTTTATTTACTGCAAATTTAAATTCAAAATTAATTTTGGAGCGATGGCCCCAGGGTGATTAGAAGAGAGTGAAATTGCCTTACTGCAAAATGCCTATTTTGTACAGGAAACCCAAAACGGGTAATTGGCAAACAGAGCAGATCCAGATCAAATGCCGCCTTCTGCGGCATGCAATCTGGACCTACGTTATTTGCAAATAATTTACTATTTTCAAAATAAATTTTGAAGAAAACATAACCTGGCATCCTAAATTTTGAAAGGATCTTGTGCTCATATAAAATGTAGCAGATTCTATTCAGTACACAATGGATTAAAAGTACCCAGTTATAGAAAATATAGCAGAGTTCAGTTAAATTCTCAAGACCAACAGTGCAGGTCCAGATCAAATACCGCCTTCTGATTCCCCAGGCATACAGTGCAGAACCGAAATCGGACACATCACCGGAACAAGTCCGTAAAAAGAACAGCCACTGAACCCCACTTTATATAGAGAAAACTGGGTTTTACGGGGTATACATTATTTTTCTTATTTCTGCTCCAAGGCATAGGTTGTGGTTACTCGTTAGAACCGCCTCATTGAGGCGGTTCTAACGAGCACCCATAACCTATGTTTGCAGTATAAATAAGAAAAATATTATGGATTTTCATCTGACAGAAAGTAGCCATTTTGGCGATATGAAAAAAATGCACCGTGTCGCACGGGTGTGTTATCGTATTGAATTCACTTTTCAAAGCACTGTGTTTTCTTGTCTCACCTGATTTATTGGTTGGATTATCATAGTGGATTTGCATGACGTAAAAGTTGGGATCACGTGGTCCGCCGACTGGATATCCGGCTTCTTCAGGAAAATAAAAAGGCTGAAAGTACCAATACGATTTTACAACAAAGTGAAATAATGCTATTGGATAACATTTTCAAGTGAACATTAGCGATAGTCCAGCAGGCACATGACGTAATTGTGACGTCAAATCAACGTCAGTTTAACGTAATGACGTTTATGCGTCACATCAAGGTCAGTGCAACGTCGTGACGTTGCACCGACGTTGATTTGACGTTGCCCTAGCGACGTGTGCCTGCTTGGAGGTTTCTTATACCTCAACCTGTACTCTTTAGAACTTAGAACTACATGTACAACAATGTGAAACCGGCCCCGATAGCTCAGTTGGTAGAGTGTCCGCTCCGGGGAACGGGAGGTCACGGTTTCGATCCCGGGCCGCGACATACCAAAGTTGTTAAGAATAGTACTAGCTGCTCCTCGCTTGGCACTCAGATTTACGGGGTAGAGCTAGGGCTGGTCGACCCAGTGTCAGGATAATGTGACTGGGTGTAGTATCATGTAATGTGTCTGGGACACGATACTTCAGTGAGGCAGCACTATAAAAAGGAGCATTGAGCTCCCTGTCGCAACCAGACAGCGTCGTGATATGACTGAAAAAATTGTTGAAAGCGACGTTCAACCCGAATTCACACACACACACACACACACACACACACACACACACACACACACACACACACACACACACACACACACACACACACACACACACACACACACACACACACACACTACAATGTGACGGTTCTTTAAACAGATATAAGGCACTCCAAGACTTCATGCAATTCCCATTTTTACTCCGTATCAAATGGGGTCTACAAGGATCTTTATAACATCAGTATCAAATCACAAAAAGATAAATGCTTATGATGGCTTTGTTCTTTATTATGTGGCTTTGCCATGGAATCTTTCACCTTGTAAGTTTGGAATGATCCATTTCCAATACATTTAATAGGAGTGCAAGGTTTGTTTTGTTTCTGGTAAGTTTTACAATTATGTACTTACTTTAAGTAAACAGTGTAGACTCAGATCAGACGACGTGTTATGTGGCATCTTATCTGGAATTACATGTTTGCAAGAGTCCCAAAAATGGAATGCTAGACGTGTATGGTTCAATAGTTTTCAAACAATCATGTTTTAATTATCCCCACACAGGTTGTACTGCATTTTTAATAGTTTCCTCTTTTACGCTCTGCATGTTTGGATTTGTTTTCGCAGCAGACGGCATTTTGAAATATTTTTCTATTTTTCCCAGAAAACAGGACTTAAAATCTCATGCAAATTGTCTCCATTCCCAGAAAACAGGATCATGAGATGTCAAGTCCTGTTTTCTGGGAAAAATAAGAAAACATATTAACTATATGTCGTCTGCAGAATTAGCCTAGAGGGTGGTAAAGGTTAAGTTTGAGTGTTTGAGTTTTTTACGTCTCACCAACATCTAAGGTCATACGGAATCCGAACGTCTGGAGAAGCCCGGGCACGATCCTGCGAGCCCTGGTTTACAAGGCGAGTAGCATGACCACTGCACCTCGGAGGTTAATGTTAAGGCCAAGTATAGGTAAATGGGCTCTCCCATAGAATTATTTGAAATTTTGCATGCGCAAGTTAATCTTATCATTCTGCATCGAAACATGCAATTGAAAAAGACAACCGAGTTCGTTTAGGCGCCGGGACCGCATGAAAACCAGAATCATTTGTATTTTTTTGTTTGTTTGATTTGAGGTTTCAAAGCCCCCGTCAACACTGTATAGGTCATTTTGGAGACGATGCTTCAAATTTTGTGGGACTTTTACCCGATATTGAGATGAAATGACATCTCAAGCCCTGTCACCCAATGAAAGCAGTAGCATGGACAGTCCGACTCGCACCGCTTTGCCTGGACAGGCTAAGACACTCTAAGTGGTTTACCAGTATTTGTGTGCGATCGGTTTCAGCTCTGCGTGGAATCATCATGCAGCCCATCAATTTCTTCAAGCCCCGATGGTCGGGGGCATTGAATCATTTGTATAGAATGCAATGGGAATCCGACATATTTTGCCGAATTTTGGTAGCTTTCTTGTGAATAGCAAGTTTACCGGCCCATGGATTTTTTTCTGAGAACAGATTAATTTGTGTCTTATCCATTGTCTATTAGAATGGGTGAACAAAAGTTCTTGACTACCTAGTAAGTTTATGAGTTAAGCAGTATAATGAGGTATAGGGAGTGTATGATATGAGCCCCTCCAAGCGAATTTGTGTCTTCGAGCATTCCGTCATGACAAATTTTAACTGCGCATGCCCAGCCATTCATAGGGGCCAGGGATATGCCTTTATGTCTGAAGGTTCCTCTTGATTCACTGCTTGTATAAGCGAGCAGCGAAGGTTCTGGCGAGACATTTTATTGCTGGTTACCCCAGATTGTGATTTGTTTGTCTTGTAGATTGAAAAAAATGCTGACATTCTTTCCCGCCATTACCTCACTAGTGGGTGGGGTAACGTAAACTGAAATTCTTAGGATCAAAATTAGGTCGCTTGTCACATTCATTTTTCTGGAGAGCCTGTGTGTTGTCAGATATTTGAGTGTGCTGAGCTGTATATAATTGGACCAGTATACTGATTAGTCCTTTGTAGCTGTCAGTGTGCTGGCTGTGACAAACTCAGAATCAGGATTGTTGCTTGACACCCCATAATAAATCATTAGAAATCATCAAATCACTACCCGGTATATTAAAATGAAGGTCTCCCTGTTTCCCATGGTCTTAATTCTTGGGTTCACTCTTTGGAAAACAACATATAGAATGCATCCAGATGATGGAAATCAGGAGTGCAAGATTACAATTAAGGAGAGTAGTTGTAGAATTTCCCAGTACTTGGCATTTACAAGGAAGAATGGGAACAGAAGGTGTTCAGAGGGCTTGCGAAACTTCAAGTCCTCGCGCGGTACAAACTTGGCTTTACTTCTAATCTTGGCCGGAGACATTGAAACTAACCCCGGCCCAAGGTTTCGCTTCGGACTCTGCAAAAAATATTGCAAAGGTTCCGAGAATTGGATAGAATGTGAGGACTGTAACAAGCGCTTTCACTCCTCATGTTCTGATTTGGATAACAGTCAGTTGTTAGAAATTGAATCTAGAGCTGGAACTTGGTATTGCAAAGACTGCAAAGCTGACTGTGGTCTTTGCAGTGGTGCTGTCCTTAATGGTCACAAAGCCGTTCAGTGTGATCAATGTGAAATTTGGATACACACTGACTGTTCATTCATTTCAGATGCAGAATATGGCACATTGGTAAATTCAAGCTGCCACTGGATATGTCCAAAATGTGAGGTCTGTAACTTTTCAGACTCCTTCTTTGATGAATATGTAGAACTGAGTAAGCCAAACAGGTTTGAACCTCTGTCAGAGGATAAGAGAGGCAAATCTTCGACTTCTGATGAAACTAAGTCAAATTTTGTGAAAGGTTTGAAACTTTGCAGTATAAACATAAATGGAATTCGAGGGAAAATTCTTGAACTTTTAGCTTTCCTCGATACATCTCAACCTCATATTGTTGCTATTCAGGAAACAAAGATTGACAGTTCAATTACTACATCTGAGCTTTTCCCTGAAAGTTGTCATTACTGTGTGTACAGAAAAGATAGGAACTCTCATGGCGGTGGGGTGATGTTGCTCATTCATAGAGACATCCCTCACATGCCGTTCATGGAACTTAAAATGACACCGAATCGGTCTGGGTTAAGGTTTTTGCAAATAAAACTTCCCACTTCGTAGCAAGTTGGTATCGACCACCAAGTGATCACGATGTTGTCTCCGGATATTTAAAAATTCACATCCCTACAATAAAGAAACCTCGGAGGAATTTGTACTCATATCAGAAAGGTGACTATGAAACTATGAGGAAGGATGCACTCAGATTTGCAAAGGAGAATTACTTTAATGGTCATTCAGATGCTCGGTCTGTACAGGAGAATTTTGATTTGATAACTTCTTTCATTCATACTTCGGCCGAAAATCATATCCCCTCAAAAACTAGTAGGTCTATATCTTCTATTCCCTGGATCACTCCAGAGATAAGAAGGAAAATTCGCAGAAGGAATAAGATTCACGCAAAGGCAAAAAAGACGGGAAGTGGTAAACTCCGGACAAAATTTGAAAACTTGAGACGTGAAATCAAGACTGATATAAAAAAATCAGCGTGATTTGTATGTGAATAACTTGGTAGGTGATGTAAAGGCAAATCCCAGAGACTTCTACAGATATATTAATAGCCAGAAGAAAGACAGACAAGGTATCCCGCCCCCTAATAAAAGAGGAGGGGACGGGGTTGCTGAATCAGACTCTGAAAGGGCAGAGGAACTAGTTGGTCAATTCAATGATGCGTTTAATATAACTGAGTTCACGGAGGTTCCATTGACTGGAAGATCGGCCCCATTTATGAATAATATTGTTGTGACAGCTGCAGGAGTGACCAAATTACTTCAAGGCTTAAACCCCAGTAAGGCCTTAGGACCTGATGAGCTTCATCCTAGAGTCCTGAAGGAACTAGCAAATGAGTTGGGTCCAGTTTTTGCACACTTGTTTCAACAGTCTCTTGATACGGGTGAAATCCCCAAAGAATGGCTCTTAGCAAATATCTGTCCACTCTTCAAAAAAGGAGATAGGGCTCTTGCCCGTAATTATCGCCCTGTGTCTCTGACTTATGTTCTGTGTAAATTGCTGGAACATATAGTCTGCTCGAACATCATGGCCCACTTGGACGAACATAAACTTTTGTCAGACAGACAACATGCATTTAGGAAAAGGCACAGTTGTGAAACTCAGCTAAGCACAGTTATCAATGACTGGGCAAAAATCTTGGACAAAGGGGGACAGGTGGACACATTTATTCTGGACTTCGAGAAGGCTTTTTACACCCCTCCTCATGAACTTCTTAAATCTAAGTTATTTGGTTATGGAATTGGGGGAAAGACCCTCAAATGGATAGATTCTTTTCTTTGCTACAGAAAACAGCGGGTTGTTGTTAATGGTGAATCTTCGGAGTGGGCTCCAGTTTTGTCTGGAGTCCCGCAAGGGACCGTTCGTGGTCCACTTTTGTTCTCCCTGTACATCAATGATATTTCCACTGACATTGACTCAGAAATAAGACTGTTCGCAGATGACTGTGTTTGTTACCGGGAAATTAGAGACACAGATGACTCATTGAAACTTCAGGCTGACATAGATAGATTAGGATGTTGGGCACGTAAATGGGGCATGAGATTTCAGCCAGTTAAATGCAATAGTATGCAGATAACTAGGAAGAGATCTAATAAAATTGAGGCTTCTTACACCTTAGAGGGAACGGTCCTCGAGAATGTGGACTCAATTAAATACCTTGGAGTGACAATCTCACACAACTTGAGATGGAATACTCATATTAGCAACATGTGTACTAAGGCAAATAGAACGCTTGGTTTCCTGAGGCGAAATCTTCATCCGTTCCCTCAGGCAGCATATAAAGGTCTTGTTCGCCCAATCTTGGAATATGGTAGTTGTATCTGGGACCCCAGTGGAGTGGTCCTTAACGATTAAATTGAGAAAGTTCAGAATAGAGCTGCTAGATTTGTAACAGGCAATTACTGCTTTGAAACTGGGAGCATGACTGGAATACTTGGAAAATTAAAATGGGAGTCTCTCAAGAAAAGGAGAAAAGACAGTAGGCTAATCCTTTTATACAAAGGTCTAAAGGGTGCTGTCAGCATTCCAACAGATGACCTTGTTCCCCCAGCTAGACACTGTAGAAATCACCATTCGTTGGCGTTTCAGACCCTTAGCGCAAGAACTGACATTTATAAAGAGTCGTTCTTCCCCAGAACCATTAGAGATTGGAATGCCCTTTCCGATTCGATTATTTCGACGGCTGAAGGTGCTGATGATTGTGTAGCTAAATTTACCTCTTTGGTTAGAGCTAGGGACTAACTTCCCACATCACAGGTCCTGGTGTATGAATGTCATTTGACGTGTCACCAGTAACAATTCTGATTCTGATTCTGAGACTGTGCGGATGCGCTGGCTCGCCTGAACCTTCGCTGCTCGCATAGGCGATAAGTACCAAAATCGCTTGACGGGGCCCATATAACTTTGAAGTAATTTTTAAACGACAATCCAGATTTGTACATGTAATGTCAACGTTTCTAGAATTCGTTAAGAATTATGAAAGAAATTCAGAGAATCATTAAGAGCAAACATGACATCATCATAAGGGCACCCGCCCATAGGGGCTTGAAGATATATATGGCTGCATGATGCTTCCACAGTGAAAAATGAACAAAATAAGGACAAATACGCAATGCGAATTTACACCAATACATACTGATACACTGGCAATACAGTACGTATTTACGTCCGTCTTGTGCGCAAATACGGAAATAATAAGCCACTGGTGTGACAAAGTTTACGCAACAAAACGCGTGCGTTTTTGAAAAATACAGAAGAAATAAGAAGCGGATGCAACAAATGTTACGCAGCAAAATGTGTATGTATTGAAGGACGTATTGTTTAAAAATACAGAAAAAATACGCAGCTTTTGCGGCAAACCTTGCGCAAAAAAACGCATGCATATTGGTTTATATACATTTGAAAAATACGGAAAAATACGCTGGTGGTTTGACAAAGAATTCGGTTCGTGTTGACATGTGTATTTATGACAGAATAGAAAAGAAAAACTAGCCTGTCAGTTTCACGTTGTGCAGCTATTCGCATACGTATTGTTTATATGGATCACAGAAAGTAACTATACATGCATATTGTCCTAGCCTAGGCTGGGAATATTGTACTTTTAGGCCAAGATTTTGCAGAAACGTACATATTTTGTATATTATTTAAATACAATGCATGTCCGACAAGAATTTCACAGCAATATGATCATAGTCTACATGTAGACAAGGAACACCCAAAGATTCTTGGTTCATTCTGATTCAACATTGCATCACGAAAACACGCCTATATGATTCTTACCCCCATGAACCCTCCTTTTATAAAATAAAACTGTGGTTTACAGGGGGTAAGCCTTATGTTTCTTATTTCTGCTCTGAATTATAGATTGTCGGTAATCGTTAGAACCGCCTCATTGCGGTGGTTCTAACGTGTAGAACCGCCTCATTGCGGCGGTTCTAACGTGTACTCACAATCTATATTTTGAGCAGAAATAAGGAAAATATCACAAGTTTTCATTTAAAATTTTCGTTTTTAGATGATAAAATTCACAATGTATTTGTACAGGCATGTCTGCGTATTGAATTCCAGAGTCAGGCCTACTAATGAAGCTGAAGCTATAAAACAACAAGAAGCAACCTCTAGCCCTTTCTTTGTATGCGCAGCTTAGTAACGCCCCGTCAAGGAAGTTAACTCTGTTGTCGACATTCTATTGTTAGGTTAGCTTGTCTAAGATTTCGGCGGTTAGCAGTCGCCAACAAACGATCGAACTATTGGCTTGAAAACCTGTCAATCAATTCTGGCACAGGACTATATAGGCCCACTCCGGTTATAGCTGATAAGACAGGGGTGCAGATTGCCTGCGGTCAAAATTCTTCAAGTTTCAGAGCCAATACACTATATCTGGCATGGGGTTACATTGAGGTTAACTGCATTTATTACATATTAAAATCCATTCCTGAAGTGAAAATGAAATTGTGCAGATTTGGTGTGTAAAATGCTTTAACAATGGTTACAAAAGATAGGTCTGGAGAAAATGTTGAAGTGACAATAATATGCCACATATGCAGGGTGTGACCTTCATTCTTTTCCCAAAACCAAGTGTAGACTATGAAAATTGTAGCTTTAAAAGATTAAATAAAGGAATAGTCTGTACTGTTTCGACTGATAGATTAAAATGACAATTTGATATAGTATCCACATTTTTCATCACTTTACAACCAATCTTTGATCAACGTCGAACTAACATCGATTCGATGTTTAGTTTGTTTGTTTGATTTGAAGTTTAACGTCCCTGTCAACACTGTAAATGTCATTTTGAAGACGTTGCTTCCAATTTTGTGGGACTTTTACTCGACATTAAGATGAAATGACATCTCAAGCCCTGCCGCCCAATAAAACCAATAGTGTTTATAAGCATGGACGGGCCGACTCGCACCGCGTTGTCTAGGCAGGCTTAGATCCTCTAAGCGGTTTACCAGTACTCGTGTGCGGGCTGGTTTCAGCTCTGCGTGGAAGCATCACATCAAGTGAATAAGTGAATTCACCTACCCCCCCCCACTATATATAGAGAAAACTGGGGTTTACGGGGTATACATTATTTTTTCTTGTTTCTGATACAAGACATAGGTTGTGGGTACTCGTTAGAACCACCTCATTGACCGCCTCAACGAAGCGGTTCTAACGAGCACCCACAACCTATGTTTGCAGTTTAACTATCATGATAAGCGCCGGAATTTGGAAGAAACGCCTGCAAAATGACCTAAATAATGTTTGCAGGGGTGTTAAATATCAAACCAAACAGCAGAAAAAAGAAAAATAGTGTATACCCGCTTAAAGAGTGACCCCATTCTTCCAGGGTGAATATCAGACAGACACATAAATTACTCTCCGAACGGTCTGCACACCTCCCATGAGACTCATTGCTGGCCATAATTTACCTGCAAATGCCTGAGTTGTAAAATTAACTCCACCACTTGTGTTATCTTCTAGGTTTTCAGAAAGTCAAAGGGGAACTTGAATACAATTTGCCCACTCTGTAAAGCTACCATTTTCTTATTGATAACTTGAAGTGCAATATCATTCCATGATAATCATAAGTATGACTATGTGTTAAACACACACACACACGCACGCTCGCACGCACATGCACACAGAGAGAGTGAGAGAGTCTTGAAATTAAAAGAAAAATAGAAACTAGAGGCAATATACAATCTAATCAGCAAAAAAACAAGGGTGCTGATCAGACGGCATGGATGTTCAGGTTGATCTTCAACTTTTTTGGCGTTGAAACCACAAAAGCCTTTTTTATATTTAGGTTATTATTCTATCACCTGTGTAACATACTGGTGAAAATCTTTTCAAACATAAATTGTAAGCGCTCGTCAAAACTGCGTACCCACAATCTAAGATTCCAAAACTCTTCGTAAATTTGGGCATAGGTACATTGTATGATTTGTGATGCATAGCATATCTTTAGAGCCATGTATACTATTTTTTTTAAGTTTATATATGGAATAGATGACATGTGTTTTTCTTTGGTCTCTCTCTCTCTCTCTCTCTCTCTCTCTCTCTCTCTCTCTCTCTCTCTCTCTTTCTCTAGCTGATTATGTCCCTTTTATGAGATATGGCCCTTGTGAAATTTTTTGATGAAATCTCGTCGGCAATATAACTCAAAAAGTATCAAAGCTGCGCCTTGAAAGTTGATGAATGGATCGCACTTTAGCCATGTGAAGTATTACCTTTTCAACTAGTAGCAAGCAGTGTTGGGGGCATAGTGTTTCATAAACACCAGCTCTAGTTTCTCTTATTTCGACCCGAGGTGTGCAAAAACCGGAGTATTCGGAGAAAAACCACCTGACCTTCCATTGCAGAACTTAGCGTCTCATGAATGGATTGGAAGTGATGGGTAGACATTACGCTAACACATCCTTGCGAGGTAGTGCATTTTTCACATCTCCAAAATGGCTAGTTTTCAGATGAAAATCCCTGATATTTTTCGTATCTATACTGCAAATTTCTCTAAAATAAAGTGGGGTTTATTGGGGTGTGGATGGTGTTCACGTGATGTTGACATTGTAGGTACCGATCCGAGTCTTGAACACATCGTTTCATGATAGTTAACATTATTGCCAAGTAATTTCAAAATTCATTCAGGAATAACAAAGTTGTTAACTAACCATTTTTAAACTTTGACCTCTACGTATGACCTTGGACCTCGATGTACTGACTGAGTCTTGTGCGCGAAACATCGTCTCATGATGGTTAACATTTCTGCAAAGTGATCCGGGAATAAATCAAAGCACTGAGAGTTCTGGTGGGTCGATCGTCTCTGAGTGTAGGTTGGGAAAATAGTCCTGAGCTGAGAATCGAACTGTACGTTTAACTTGAGCCAGCACAGTAGATCTGATCAGACATCGCGTTATGTGGCGTCTGGTTATGTAGATTCTGTTTGCCAATGCCCAAGTGCACGAGCACAGTCCACCCGCGCCCGCCTATCGGGGCTTGAATAAATAGATTGGCTGTATGATGCTTCCACGCAGAGCTGACAGTCCCGTAACATTGGAAGTGACGTCTCCAAATGACCTATACATTCTTGACGGGGACGTTAAACCTTAAATCAAACAAACGAGCACAGTCCAGAATTTTCTTCTTACGCTGCGCTCTGACGTCTTAGGGTAGTACTTGGGTTTTGTTCAACAGAGTGGGGAGGGTGCAAACGCAGCCCCACCCATCTTTTGGAAATTATCTCAGATTCATGCAGTTTTTCACCCTCTGCAAAATACCTGAAATTCGCATCCCCAACCTGCCCCTTTTCAGAGTTTGCGTACGGCCCTGAATCATGTTCAAAACTGTTATTGCATACATACATGGCGAACAGTGCCGACCCTGATCAGAAGCAATATACTCTAAAGCCGATCTTGGTCTACGCTGTATGTCTAAAAACGGTACCACCTATAAAGTCTGCGCGACTCATTTTTGCCATTAAACATTTCAGGGACGGGCCTCCGTGGCCTAGCGGTAAAGAGCGCTGACTCTTGATCATTAGGTCTCTCACCGCTTTGGTTCGAGCCTCGCTCGGATCATATGGGAGACGCCAAGTTCTGCAACTGAAGGCCAGGTGGTTTTTCTCCGAGTACTCCGGTTTTCGCCCACCTCTGATTAACAATTGGCTCGATATGAGTGAAATAATCTTGAAAGGGCCGTAAAACCAAAACCAAAAACCAAAAAAAAAATAAAAAAACATTTCGGGGCTCTGAAATTAAGTTCTTAGCAGAAGTGCGAAAAGTTTATTTTTACTCGACTTGGCATACATTTGTGTAACAGTTTAAAAACCGGAGTTTCGGAAGGACGTCACGTGACAGTGTGGCCTGGATTAAGTTTTTGTTTTTCTCTCATTACGAGAGCAA